>BQNB010035347.1:0-24128 GCA_026074375.1 Tanacetum coccineum | reverse complement strand
ACTCACATCGATTTCAAAAGTACCTACTTTTGTCAGATATGGGACCCCATTTTCATTGTCCCTTCGACTTTAATATACCTAGACTCCAAATTGCACCCGCGAAACGGGATTCCACCTATTTCCTGTGACTTTTTGAGTGACCCATCTAATGTTAATATTAATTCTTATTTTAATTTAATAAAAAAACCCACTTTCATCCTATTTTTTAAAAATTAAATATCTCACAAACCGTTAATCGTTACGCAAAACGAAATATACCATCGCGACGAGAATTAAATCATCTTTCTACAGAGGGGCACTTCTATATACTTTCGACGAACTTTTTTTTTAATTTTTTTTCAGTCACGTTTGAAAAAATCACATGTGATTAATCACGTGTGATTGTGATACAAATCACATGTGATTTTTTCAAACGTGATTGAAAAAAAAAATTCGAAAAAAGAGTTCGTCGAAAGTATATAGAAGTGCACTCTATAGAAAGATAAAAAAATACTCGCCGCGATACTTTCGACGAACTTTTTTCCCGATTTTTTTCAATCACGTCTGAAAAAATCGCATGTGATTTGTGATACAAATCACATGTGATCACATGCGATTTTTTCAGAGGTTACTGAAAAAAAAATCGAAAAAAAAAATCTTCGAAAGTATATAGAAGTGCCCCTTTATAAATAGATAAAAAAAAAAAAAAATACTCGTCGCGATACTTTCGACGATCTTTTTTTCACATTTTTTTCAATCACGTCTGAAAAAATCACATGTGATTTGTATCACAATCACATGTGATTTCTTAAAATCACATGTGATTTTTTCAGAGATTGAAAAAAGAATTGAAAAAAAAATAGTCAAAAGTATATAGAAGTGCCCCTCTGTAGAAAGATAAAAAAATACTCGTCCCGATGGTGTATTTTTGTTCGTTTAACGATTTATCGTTTGCTAGTTATTTGAGTTTTAAGAAAAAAGTGGGAAAGTGGGTTTTTTTTTATTTTGATGTAAAAATGAGTGGTTAGGATTCACTCATTTGTTCTTTAAGATGACCATGTTCTTTATGGATCTCATCTCGTGTAAGCATTATTAATAATATTGGCCCATGCAGGTCTTGAACATGCGCCCTTCGCGTTATTAGCACGACGCTCTAACTAGCTGAGCTAATAGGCCCATTTGCGTACCTTTCTTGTTTTGAATCCATAATGCTTATGATAAAAAAATATTTAAAAATCTAAAATTAGGGTGAGAGAGGCTCGAACTCTCGACCTCATGTTAAAGGAAAAGATAAATTTATAGTCTGTAGTGAGGTAATAAACATATTTTTATCTTAATAGTATTTGGGATAAGGCCAGGCACATGAGCAAGATGGCCAGTTTAAGCAATGATTGAAAAATAATTTTGAAGGAACTGTGTCTTTTTAAAAAAAACAATATATGGATCATAGTTAAAGTATAACCAAAATTTGCTTGAGCAGAATCATGAGTTGGCTATGATGGCACACTGGAACTAAGGAACGCTGAGGTATTTTTGTTTGTGTTTCTTAATTAAGCGAAATGATGTTGGTTACGAATATTAGTTAGCAGTTCTAGTTTCAGTACTGTGATTCTACTTAAACAACACCAATCTTGTACACCATTTGATAATTACAAACTTTGATGCTCTACCTATGCTTTTCACATCCATAATGCCATCTCACTTTACATATGATGGACCCAACCACATGCATTATTTGTTGAAAATGCATTTTGCTTTCATTTATTGGAAAATTTGATTCGCTATTCTTGCAGACACCAGTTTTCTCTTCTTTCAATGCCTGAGAATAAAAACTCACTGAAATGGTTTGTAAGAAAAGTGCAGGATAGAATTGTTTTAAGCACATTGAGGAGGTCTTTGGTTAAGGCTGCAAGCAAGTCAAGGTGAGATTTTGGTGCAGTTTTTATTTTATTTCACGGTATCTGCTCTACCATATATCTTTTGATCCCTTAATCTCTTTGTTTGAATATAGGCTCTACATCGAGTATCGAACGAAAACGTAGAAAAAATGACGAAAACGTAAGAAATCGGATGAAAATGTAAAAAACAGACGAAAACGTAATAAAACAGACGAAAACGTAAAAAAAGGACGAAAACGTAAAAAAACGAACGAAAACTTAAGAAATATGACGAAAACGTAAAAAACAGACGCAAATGTAAAAAAACAGACGAAAACGTAAGAAATCGGACGAAAACGTAAAAAAAAGACGAAAACGTAATAAATCAGACGAAAACGTAAAAAACGGACGAAAACGTAAGAAATATGACGAAAACGTAAAAAATGGACGAAAACGTAAAAACGGACGAAAACGTAAAAAATGGGGCGAAAACGTAAGAAATCGGACGAAAACGTAAAAAAACCGACGAAAACGTAAAAAACAGACGAAAGCGTAAGAAATCTGACAAAAACGTAAAAAAACGGACGAAAACGTAAAAAATTTGACGAAAACATAAAAAACAGACGAAAACGTTCAAAAAACGTATAAAGGTAAAAAGAAGTTATGAGTAGGGTATATCATTTTTTAAGAAGTTATAACTAATTAAGTTAAAGTCTAACTATTCGACCAATTCCTATGACCCATTGGATCCATTCATTTAATTTAAAAGTATGTTTAAAAGTCTATTGGACCCAAACATCATTTAACTTAAAGATCCAAATGACCAAAATATTCAAAAAAAATGACCCAATTAAACCCATTATTTTATATTTAGGTCAAGATTGCCACTTGTACTTCTAATTTACTTTGCTTCCCGAGTATAGTGTTATTGGTGAGAAATTTCGATGTATATATATTCTTATAAACAGTAAAAATAAATGTATATATAAAATAAAAATAGTGTGTTATTGTGAGTAGTTCTTTTGCGTTGCATATTCCCGTCACAACCATAGATTAGATTGTGTGCCTTATGACTATAAGTTTGCGCCTTCGTTTGGTCCATTTGTGGGTCGACTATTAAAAGTTGTTTTTTTAGTAATAAAAGATATGAAAAGTTTTACGGATCGCTCATCCAACTACCAATGTGGGTTCATTCCTTGGATCTCTTCTTCATAGGTCTTGTTTCAAAGATATAATTTGAGATCATTAAATCAGTTTAGTACCATTTACCGTATGGTTATGATTGAAATTTTGTACAATAACCAAAATGTTTGTAAATCCATCTTGGCTCATATCCCAATTCGAAAATGCATTCTCATACTCATGTATCTCAAACAACAATGTCAGAATGTCTAAATTTAAGTTGGTGTAAATAGAAAGGTAATTTATTTACACACTTATTTTTTATTGAGACAATTTTTTCTATGCATTACAAGCTTGTACAGTGTGCTTTAACTGTTTATACAGTGAGTGCCGCAATCAAAAATTTGAATGTGTAAATCACTAGCCTAATAATGAAAGCCAAATGATACTTGAATGACTCACTGTCCATAACTATTTATACTTTTTTAGTTTTTTTTTCAAAACAATCTATCTCTTTCTCATTTTTATTCATAAGTTTAGTTTGAAACCCAGTAAAGAAAAATGCTGACCATTTATTGTGACATTTTAGACCAAAATTGAATAAGGCATGAGGAACAATTAGATTTTGGTTATCCCACATAGAGCTATGAAGAAATTAAAAGTAACTACAAGATGATGTGTTTAATGATACCATCAAATGTAGGCTCATTTGATTTTTAAAAAAGCCTTTCCTTGTCGGTGTTTCCCGCATGTATTTACTTTTATAAAGTTTAATAATGTAAATTAATATGGGGAAAACGTCAGTATTTTCAAAATTCATTGAGCTTCATAAATATTATAAATAAGTTTTTTTAAACCATCGGTAAACTGAGAACGCATGTTATGCTTTTAAAGGAATATGTTATTGTAACAATATTAACTACTAGAGTTGACGTAAGGCGAGTACAATCTTTGTTCAAGCTCGGGATCGAGATTCGAGATAATTAGCTAAGCGCGGAATTACAAAGCACTTGATGAACATATATAGGCTATGCTCGGGACTTACATGAACATAAGAAGAGTTTGCTATGAAGTCAATCGTGAACAAGCTTCTTGCAATTTTCACACAAAGTTTAGAGATTTCGTCCCTTTATAGAGGGTATGATCTAGCACAAACGTATTGCCTTTTGTATATTAGTAACTTATGTTTTAAGATGTTGTCTAAGATATTGAAAAAAAAAAAACAAATCAACAAACCATAGTAAATAAAACTAAAAGTATAAATGCATACATATCCTATGTAAGCTAGTGTTTACTAAATCACCCGACTATCAAGGCTATACGAGCTGAACTGGGTATCTTGTGTCGGTTAAATTAGTTAATCGCTTTTGATAATTTTTGAGCTAAGAAAACAATATAAGTAAGTATATTAGTTTTGCTAAGATGTTTAGATATCCATAACTCATGAATATAAACTATTGACTTAAAAAAAAGTTATGTTTCCGAAATGTCCCCGTTCACTAATGCAATTATAAAAGCATAATATATGTGAGGTGGTCTAAACATAACTATATAAAACCGAAAACCGAACCAATCGGTTCGACTCGATTTTCGGTTAAGTTCGGTTTGGTTTTTGGGCGATTTTGCTCTTCGCTTCGGTTTTCAGTCGATTTTGCTCAGCTTTACATAGCAGTATATCAACCACAAATGATAACTCAACGTCTCTTCAATGCTAGTTTCATTAACATATGAGCTACTTCTACACGTACGCTTTTATTTCCATCAGTTAGAAGTGTGTTACTATTAGAGAATAAATGTTAGTCAAAGTAATTATGTTAGTCAAAGTTATTTATGTTAGTCAAAGTAATTGGCCCAAGCTCGGTTTGTGGGCTTATGGTCCACTAGGGTTTCTCTCTTGTAATCTCTATATATTGTGATGAATAATACAAATCATCCGACGGGGTTTTCATTGTCTTACAGTTACCACACTTCCAGTAGTTCTAGATGCGATATATCAACCTATTTTGTTTCAACATTTTAGGTCTTCGTGTGGTATGACATTGTTCAAATTTCAGGCTCTTGGGTTAATTAGTTGGACTTGTTCTTAGCAGTTATATATGAAGGTAGCAAATGTGTATGAAGTCCGAGTCTGAAAAGAAAAACTACATTAGCATAAGAGATAATTGCAAAAATGGTCCTTGTGGTTTGATCAAATTGCAGATTTGGTCCGTCGAATTTCGAAAGTGCAAAAAACGTCTGTATTTTGAAAGTTTGGTTCTACTTTTGATCCTTGCTCGAATTAAAATGACTAAAATACTCATCTGCAATTTGGCCAAACCACAAGGACCATTTTTGCAATTCTCTCTTTCTATCATTATTATTATTTATTTATTTATTTTATTTTTTAATAAATTTTAATTTTTTTAATTTTTTTTAATTTATAATAACTTTTTTAAATTAAAAAAAAATTAAATAAAATAAAATAAATAAATAAAAACTAAAAAAATAGAAAAAATCATTAAAAAATTAAAAAAATTAAAATAATTAAATAAAATAATTAAAAATAATAATTAAATAATAATAATAATAATAATAATAATAATTTATAATAATAATAATAATAATAATAATAATAATAATAATAATAATAATAATAATAGAAAAAGAGAATTGCAAAAATGGTCCTTGTGATTTGGCCAAATTGCAGAGGGATATTTTAGTTATTTCAATTCGACCAAAGACCAAAAGTGGAACCAAACCTTCGAAATACGAACGTTTTTTGCACTTTCGAATTCGACGGACCAAATCTGTAATTTGGCCAAACCACAAGGACCATTTTGGCAATTTACTCTTAGCATAATATTGGAGCAGAATGATAATATGCCACGGATGAATGGGAAGTGATTCGCACACTCTACTAATTGATTTGCACACTCAAAATGTTACTGTCTTGCCATATATACCTCTTCTTCATTTAATATAGTGTGCAAATCAAGATACAAATGTTAAGAGTATAAAAAATCATGACACATCATTATGAGTGTGTAAATAAATTGATGGAGTGTTCAAATCACCTCCCCGAAAGAATAAACCACTCGACCCCTTACATCTGTAACAGTCACAATGGTATTATTGAAGCTTGCTTGAACATGAATAAGTCATGAGTAATGCTATTTAGACTTACAAATAATGCCAAAATAATGTCTAATGTATAATTCACTTGGACAATTGTATTATGCATTTTCTCTCTTCAAATTCCCACCAATCATTTTTTGAAATCAGCCAATCAAATCATTAGGTACATTTGTAGGCATGATTAGTAGACACAATAATCATTTTTCAGAAGTCATTTGTCACAAAGAGCATGTAAGAATACTAGCGGTAAATTACAAATTTGCAGTTTATTTTGTGTCTATATATTAGGCATAAGCATTAAAAGTAAGAACACAATAATAAGAAATAAATGATACGTAAGAGTGTTTACAGGGTAGTTCAGTTCGATTTGGTTGGAGATTTTAACTATTCATGGTGGGTCGGATAGCTCATTTTACTATCTGAAACCGAATCGTACCAGGCAGGTAACCTGACATGCGAGTACCCGAAATGAGCGGTTACCCGCGATTCTGGTCATGGTTAACCATTTTAAAAATTAATCAAATCGGATAAGACAAATAATAACATAAAGGGTAAATTACACCGTTTGTCCCTATAGTTTGGCCCGATTGCGGATTCAGTCCCTAGATAACGGGGGTCGATGTCGTTGATCCCTCAAGTCGATTTTTGTTACCCGTTTGGTCCCTCGAGCCCCGTTATACGTAACGGGTGTTAATTTGAGTTTTCAACGATGAGCATTTTAGTAATTTCATATTTTTTGCTTTTTTTAACCATTGGTTCCTGACTCTAAATTTTAAACAGTAACTTTAGTGATACATTTTTTGTCTTTTTCTACTTACGTAATTGGTCCCTGAAATAATTTTTTTGTCTTTTTCTCATTAATAACACTTTGATCATTTAACCACTTGGCAATAGTATAAGTACTTTAAATATCTAATAATATTACATATAACTTTTGACTTTTCTTGCTGGTGTGTGTTATAGTTTTTCCGTTTGCACTATTTGTCTCTAAGGTATTTTTTTTTGTCTTTATTTGCAAAATACATACACAAGACACACATGCATTTGATTTTCATGTCTCTCATGACAACGGTCTTTCAAAAAAGTGACGTCACATAATGAACAAAACATGTTCATGTGGGTGATTTTATCAGATTGTTTGGCTCATTTACACACCAAAATAAAAAAAATAGTTCTTCAAAAAAAATCACAATATTATTACATAATTACATACACTTTATAACAAAATTTATACAACCCTTACATAAAATTTAGAACAAAATCCATACAAATTTTACAACAAATTTTTACATGAACTTCACCCAACGACGACGGCGACTCTATCCAGCAAGATAGCCACTGTATATCGCTGCACTTGGGACGAAAAAACATGTAATCTTTGTTTCAAACACATAACTATGAAATGAACACAGCACCAATAGAATAGAAAATATCATCACAAAAAATTCTTATTAGAAGGCATGAAAGCTCACTTAATATTGATCACCATAACGACGCATGGTAAAATTGATTGCATTATATGCTTACTTCAAATGTATCTTTTCACTTCCATGCTGAAATAGTATAACAACATCATTACTTGTCCACAAAAGGCTTTCATCTTCCATCATAAAATGAGGATCCACATCAGCTAATGATAAAACAAAACTGGAAAAGAAGACAATACCATGTGAGTATATCTAAGCAACATACAAGTTCAAAGTAATTCATTCTCATTCGTTCAATCTACTAAAATAATTAATGAAGAAAACAACAAGATGATTTTACTTACACATGGACCACTCTCGTTCCATAAGTCCTATGTAGGTCTCCGTGTTTCTTTAGCACTCTTTTATTTTTATGTCTTCTAGTTTAAGGGTTAATATCAATCAAATCCAACAAACAAACAAAAAAATACTACTGAACATCCATGTAGTTTTATCTTGGAGATTAAAGGTTGGTGAAGAAGCTCTCATTGATTCAACCGAAGCGTTAATCCTTGCTCTACTAGTGATTTTAAGATTCTGTAACAACTTTTTCTTGGATATTTTTATATATCCACAGGCATCAACGGCGGTTTCTTCACATCTATTGTGAATAACGCAGTTGGTACTACGGCTAAACCTGACTTCCCATCTCCAACCACAACTTTTTTTTTCATAATTCCTTTACAGCGAATATAGCCAAATACCTAAGATATATAATTGTAACTGCAACTAGAAGCAATATAGACAGGGAGATATTAGAGGTGGACAAGTAATGATGTTGTTATACTACTTCAAAACTGAATGAGCACTCTATATTATAGGTGAACAAGTAATGATGTTGTTATACAGAGAGACTATCCATCTCATCCATCCATTTCTGTCATAGAGTAAAAAAAACTACGGTTGCTTGATAGCTTGTACCAACATAATACGCCACCAACATCAGTATAAATACATAGGATACCATGGTTGTAGAGGTGGATTCGTGTGTGATACCTGGTGGATTTGGGTGGCCATACCTTGTCTACATCTTGTCCGACCACAAGCTTTGGCAGACCATACCACAACCATCACTAACTATAGCCACCACCACTACACACATCACCACCTCTACAAGCCACAACCATCGTCCACCTCTGCCAGTCACAACCACCCAATCACTGAAAACCACCACCAACCGCCGGATCTTGACTAGACCTGGTCTGATTTGGTTGTGGTGGTAGAATCGTGTGGTGATACCATAGTGGTAGATTCTTGTGGTGATACAGTGGTTCTTGCGGTGGATTTGTGTGTGATACAATGGTTGTGGCAGTCTGATGGCCAACAATAACCGAGCACAACTACTTTGATAATGTTAGAGGTGCTTGTGTAGATAAAGTGTTAATTCTTATCTTTTTGTAAACTGGATATATTAGTCACCGTCGATTTTGCCAGGGTTAAAGCTATGGTATAAAATATGGCTTGGTTTTTAAATATTTAAGAAATATAGTGACATGGTGGTGGGTTTTGGTGGTGGTGGTGGAAGAGAAAGATGATGCTTAGATTAGAGTGTTTATGGTTTTGGATAAATGTAAACGAGTGGAGAAATAGTGAGAATATGGAGTAAATGTATGTTTTGAATCTGGACAATTGGTTGGTAAGGGACGAATGGTGCAACTAATTTTTTTATGTGAAATTACCATAATAACCATCACTAACGAAGCGACTTAATGACAGTTCATCCCTTGGGACCAAACACGCACCAAAATGACCACTTTTTGGACCATTTTCACTAATTTTTAAAACGGGGGACTGAACACGCAAACAGGGTAGAATTTGGGGACCAACGGTGTAATTTACCCTAACATAAATTAAAATGAATTGAAATGTGTCATTGAATTGAATAACATTAATGAGATTAAAGTCATAGTAAAGTTAATTCGTCATAATAAAACATTAACATTATAATATGTAACAAAATAACTAATATTATTTATTTGACGTTTATAAGTTATGATCATTTTAATTTTATGCAATTCATGGACGTTAGTAAATGATCACATTAGGTAAGTAAATATGCGATATAAGATAAAAATAGTTCAATAATATAATTAATACTTGTATATTTTTAATTCACCACTAAAAGATCATTGCGGAAAAGCCAACATTATTGTCCATACCATCCAAGATGGCCACATTAAGGCAATCCGACGAGCTAAATACTACATCGAATACCAATATTTCCTAGAAAGTTCATTCCGGTGGAACTCAAATGACATCAAGAACAAAGACATAAACGCGTTACATTTGATACCAAAAGTGTTATCACTCGATCAGAATTGTGAGAAATTTGAACCGGGGGAGGATTTTGTTTTTTACGTAGTGATACCAATGTGGCCCGAATGTGAGTTTTTTTTAGAACGACCAGTTAGTATTCGAGCTCACAATGACATCCAATTGGACAGTATGCAAGACATGAACATTCTCCTTAAGGGACAAACCCTACTCCTCGTTAGCTCCTGAAGGAAAACTCACACGGGAAGGCTCGAATGTGAGACCTCCCACATGTGGTAACAACCTTCCCAATGATACCTTAGATGGCCATCTGAGCTTGCCCTTACGAGCAATATTGGATTGGTGACGTATGACTATGCGCTTGATATATACTCATATCATATTGTTGGTGTTTTGAAAGCGAAGTACATTGTGGCAAATCGTAAGGACCAATTGACTTTTTATGTCTTGGTAATCGAGAAACTAGGAAGGACGACGAACATATGCCGTTGGAACACCCTATGGATGGTAGTAAACTAGTAATTATAGTCGAGCTCAAGAAGCATAATGGTTGATAATTTACCATTTAATTATTCTCTGTCTTAATAACATTGGCTCTTTTGTTGCTTATCATAAGAAACTAGTCAGCTAAGAGGTTTAGATAAAATTCAAAAGGAGTTAAATATGAGGCAGAGGCGTTGGTTGAAACTTCTTAAGGATTACGACGCAAATATTCAGTATCATCATGGGAAGGCTAATGTGGTAGCAGACGCACTTAGTAGCAAGAATTTTGGAACTTTGGCTTGTCTCAAAATTCAACCCGAGATTATCAAAGATCTAGAGCTCATGAAAGTCGAATTAGTTGTTTGTGGTTCTGAAGGTTATATAGCTAGCCTTAAGATTGAACCTAACCTTATACTGCGGATTAAGGAAGCTCAGAAGGAAGATGGTGAACTATGGTCGGTGGTGCAAAATATGAAAAAGGGTAAGCAGGAAGAATTTCAGGTGGATGAGCATGGTGTGATATGGTACGATAATAGATTATGTGTTCTTGATGATTCCTCTCTTCGAGAAGCTATTTTGACTGAGGCACATAGTTCTCCTTTCTCTATTCATCATGGTTCTACAAAGATGTAAAGAGATTTGAACCAAATTTTTTGGTGGAATGGTATGAAACAGGAGGTGGCTAGATTTGTGGAAAGTGCTTCACGTGTCAACAAGTTCAAATTAAACATCAACGTGCAAGTGGTCTTCTTCAGCCTTTAGATATTCCAACTTGGAAGTAGGATCAAATTTCTATGGACTTTGTAACGAGGTTGCCTTGCACCTTTAAGAAGAATGATGCAATTTAGGTTGTAGTTGATCGGTTGAACAAGTCGGCTCACTTTTTGCCTATTCAGCAAGGGTACTCCGGTAGCAAGTTGGCAAAGATATTTCAGCAAGAGATTATTCGATTACATGGCACACTTGCTTTGATCGTGTCTGATAGAGATCCACGGTTCGCTTCATGATTTTGGAAAGGTTTATAGAATGCTTGGGGAACGAGACTTAAGTTTAGTATCGCTTCTCATCCTCAGACTGACGGACAGACTAAACATACTATGAAGATTAAGATCGTGCGCTTTGGAGTGGACGGGAAATTGGGACGAGTATTTGCGTTTGGTTGAATTTGCTTATAATAATAGTTGGTATGCGAGTATTAAAGAGCCTCCTTTCGAGCTTTTGTATGGCCGAAGGTGTAGAGCACCTATTTGTTGGAACGAAGTTGGAAAGCGGGTTATAGAAGGTCCAGAACTAGTTGAGGTGACGAATGAAAAAGTTGTCATTGCTAAAGAGAAGCTTAAGGAAGCTCGCTCATGACAAAAGAGTTACGCTGATCATCATCGAAGAGCCTTGGAATTTGAACCCGGTGATCGTGTGTTTCTTAAAGTATCTCCGTGTAGGGGTGTTCGAAATTTTGGGTTGAAAGGGAAATTAAGTCCGCGATTCATTGGTCCGTTCAAAATCTTAGATCGAGTTGGTGAAGTTTCCAATCGTTTGGCGTTACCTCCGCAATTATCTCATGTTCATAATGTGTTTCATGTATCTCTTTTGAGAGTTTACAACTATCATCCGTATCATGTCGTCCAATATCCGTTTGATAAAATTCACTAAGATTTGTCTTTTGCTAAGGAGCTTGAGGCTATCTTAGATCGTCAAGAGCGGGTTATGAGAAAGAAAACCATTCCTCGTTAAAGTTTTTTGGAAAAATCATCCTGCACGTGAGGCTACTTGGGAAAACAAAGAAATGATGCGGGCTGACTATCCACATTTCTTTTCGCGATTTGGTACGTTTCCGTTTAAGATTCGACATTAAGTTCGCGGCTGAAATTTCTTTTAGAGTGGAAGAATTATAATACCCTACACTTAAAACAATAAGATATAAATAATAATATTTATAATAGTATACCGTTAGTATAAAATAAAACAAAATATTTATTCCTGACGTTAAGATATACAACAAATATGCATGACTACATATTCAATTATTATGTGACCTTATAAGTTTAAATAACGCACACATTTAGTATACTTAATGGCCTATCAGATATACTCGGTCTTCCACTCTCATCCTCATCCCATATTAGTCGGGTAGTCAGTTTTACGCTCCACTCTTATAAACACGCCATATACTCATATTTTTCATAATCTCTGAAAACAAATCACCAACAAGTTTCCAACTAAAAAAGTAATCTGCAAAAATCAAGAAGGATTATAGAGTAGTAGAACCCAAGTTGGGTTCACTTTGGCATAGTTCTGGTTCGAGTTTATGTCTGGATACGTACTCCAAGTCTTAGTTTCGTTTTGTCTGGTTCGAGATCTGTTCGGGTTTGGTTCGTGACTGGATTTGGTTTCTACTCGTGTGGGAATAAGTTTATGCTGGTCCACAAGTGTTTCTTAGCTGTTCGTGTAAGTCGGGTATTAGGTTCGATTCTGTCTCATTTATTCTTAGCATTCGTGTTCTTGTTTTGGTTCCCATTTCTTCACGTATAAGCCTTGAGGTATATCTTGAACCTATCAGTTAATATATATATTCACAAATTACGCATGATATATGTTATAGCGAAATCACAAACCGGAAATCACCAACTATTAATTCATGAAGCCTTACGTCAGGTCGTGATAATCTGTACATCGAAATCATATTAGTTTGAAGATATCATAATCTAAAATCTATATAAATCGGTATAACAAGTCCTTGAGGTGCACTGTGAGTGTTTGTTTTTCAATAATAATGGGCTACACATAAAAGGGTAAGCATGTATATGATGTAATGTGTTTTAGTTTATGTAGGACTAATGAAGGAGATACTATACTCTTTTACTGATTTTGTAAAATGGACCACACTTATGATCACACATATGAGATAAAATAGATACCAGTTAGTTGTTATTTCCATTTATATATGTTTATGAATATAATCAATTAGTTGTTATTATTATCTCTTTTAAAACTTAAACACAGTTTGATACTATGTAAAGACACTGATATATACTCTTGTTAGTAGTCTTCTTAAGTCTAATTAAATGCATGAGTATTTTAATTATCATGTAAAGAACTTGGTTTTCATAAAAGAAGTTTTATGATGAAAGTAAAATTGGTAAAGTGGTAAGTAACCATAGTAAAATAGATTTGTTCGGGTCAATTTTCTAATATTATAATTGTTTGCCTAAAGTATAATAGAAGCGTAAGGATTATACATATTTAGTTACAAAAGTAGATAAAACTAATCAATGCAACTTATTTAAAAGACCACATCTGAATATAAAAAAGGTAGTATTTAGGCTCCTAAATAATATTTGGTTCTTAATTCGTGTAAATTCGTTGAGAAGGAGTAACTCTAGTTTTTGAATACGCGTTGATTTGCTTTTAAGGTACAGATATTCTATCATTTCTTTTAAGGATTCTCATGACTTTTACTCCGTATCTATTTGCCTCGCTGAAATCCCTATTTATGTTTCCCATCCTATGATTCGTTATTTGTTGCAACTTTATTTGATAACTTCGTTGAGCCCTTTGAATTCGTTTGATATATGCTTCATTTGACATTGCTATGATATGAATTTATCCGTTTTGTTTAGACATGCTCTTCTTTGGACTTAATATGTTTCGTTTTCATATGCTATATGAACCCTTTGTTTTGTTCTGATGCCCGAGCTAACTAGCCATGGAGGTACCATGACCACGTCATTGAGGCCAAGGGGTGACGACTTTGTGGTTGTGTGACCCTGGTCCCATTGGAGTTCCCTTTTGTTTTGGGAGCTCTATATGCACTTGGCAATTTATGATTTGTTTTGTGGGGCGTAGGATGCATTACCTAGGTACTTTGTTCAGTTTTGTTTAATGTGCATGACTCTGTTTGTTGTGGTGTCAAAACCTCATTGAACATTTGTTTTCGGTAATGTGGAGATTGCAACTCCTTGTACAATTGCTATGGTTATATGATGCTTATTTAGTCTAAGTGTGTGACATGTGTAGGACTTTCATTTCGAGCTCGTGGGGGGCATGTCTATAGTTTTTTGTTTTGCTACTTATTCTTTCAGTTCTGATGATATATGAAATCTTTTAGATTCCATTTCATTTACTTATGTATATTTGATCTATCAGTTTCGTTTATATCTGTTCACTGAGCTTTAGCTTGGCCGCATTTTTTTCTTTCTTCGCGGCAGGTAATAAGAGGGAAGCTAGGGTATGAGTGAAGAGTTATTAGGAGCTCTTAGTGGACCGAATTGATGATAGCTTTCCTATCTCTTTTAAAATCATTTAGACTTTGTAGCTAAATTTATTTTTTGTTTTGACTTTGGAGATTGGATTTATTTCCGTTTGGAAGTCATGATGTACTTGACAATTTATTTCCTTAGTTTTCTTGGTGAACGTTGCTGAACCATATTATGAATAAAGTCTTTCGTTTGCGTTTTTTTTATGCCATAAGTGTGACATTTGACCCATTCTCGGGTGGGGTGTTACAGGTGATGTTTATAGACTTGATAAAGAGTAAGTTTATACTTGTAGTAATTAATATAAAGAGTAAGTTTATAGAGTTGTGTAAGTTTTTTTGTGGTTCTAACATTTTTTTAGTAATTAATATAAAATATGATGCATCAATTGAAGAATGATTTTCTTAGGAAATAATTATAAATATACACATTCATGGACAAAAACGCTGCCGTTTTGTCCATGGGTTGCTACAGTACCTTTTTGGGCTTTTATTTTTGGGTCGGCTTGGGCCAGCCCAATTGGTTTTTTTTTTATTTTTAAATTTGTATACCCAAAGTAGGAGGGAATTTTTTTTTACAAAAGTTCCGATTTATTAAGATAAAAAAAATACCCGCGGAAATATCTTCGATACATAATAACTTTAAAATAATCGATATGGACACAAACGTACAACCCATTATATTAAAAAAAACCACATCTAGCAAAAAAAATATCTATTTTAAACATGAGGCCACAACACATAAGCATATAAAAAAAATTGTTACTTAAAATATAACACATTTGTCGGAAATCTAGCCTAAAACAAATTTGCATAAAATCTGGCCAAAGTAAAAAAAATACATATACGTTCTCTCCTCGCAACTTTTAACTATTTACGATTTTCTTTCACAAAAAATCCGTAAAAAAAATTAACAAAAAATAACATCAAGTTTTTTATTGGTTTCACAACTTTTTACATTTCATCGGCCAAAAAAAATGAGATATCTAACCGTCTCTAAAAAAAGAAAATATTTCTAGCAAAATTTAACCCAGTCCCAACGCAAAAATAATTCCCAATCGTTTACAAAAAAAAGGAAATATCCGGGAAAAAATTAGCACAAAAAAACAACAACCCAAAAATAGCCTAAATAAAATAGGCCCAAAGTAAATAAAAAATACAATACGGACCATCACCTTTTAACTATTTACGATTTTTCTTCACAAAGATCTCCCGTAAAAAAAATTTACAAAACCGTCTCAAAAAAAAAGAGGAAAAGGGCCACGCCGAATAGTTTTTTTTTTTTTTAAATTGTTATGCACCAAAGTAGAGGGAAAAAATATTTACATAAAGTTACGATTTATTCAGATAAAAAAAATACCCGCGAAAACATCTTCGATACCTAATAACTTTAAAATAATCGATATGGTCATAAACATACAAGCCATTATATTAAAAAAAACCCATATAGCAAAGAAAAAACACTTTAAACATGAGGCCTAACACATAAGTTATATAAAAAAAAATTGTTACTAATATACTGGCCCAAAGTAAAAAAAAAAATACAAAAAAACGGTCCCTCAATTTAACTATTTACGATTTTCTTACACAAAAATCCCCGTAAAAAAATTATCAAAATAAAAACGTCAAGTTTTTTATTGTTCACTAACTTAGTTTAGCATTCATCGGTCCAAATAAAAAAAGATATCGGAAGTCCAAAAAAAAGGAAATATATTCGAGAAAAATTTAACCGTTCCCAACGCAAAAAAATTTCCCAATCGTACAAAAAAGGATTATCCGGGAAAAAACTTAGCAAAAATAAAAAAAACCCTAAATAAAAGCCTCAAAATCTGGCCAAAAAGTAAAAAAAAATACAAAAAGATCTCCCTTTTAAATATTTACGATTTTCTAACACAAAGATTACCCGTAAAAAAAATTACAAAACCGTCCAAAAAAAGAAAATATTTCGTGAAAAAATTAGGCCCGTCCCACGCAAATTTTTTTTCCTCCGAATCATACAAAAAAGGAAAATATTAAAAATTAGCCCCGCCATAACGCATCGCAAAAAAAAACCCTGAAACGTAAAAAAAAAATTATTCGAGAAAAAATTAACCCTGCCGCAACGCGCGGGTTCTTTTGCTTGTTTTAGTACATATATTGACTTATAAGTTTGCACAGCTCGACAGATTAACACAATGATCAAAGGCGCGACAAAGATGCAAGAAAACAAATTTGATGCTCTATAGATAAAAAGGAAGTGTTAAACACAACCTTTTTTGTTACAGGGAAACTGGTCGTCTGGTGGTTTTCGCCGATTGGTTACACGTCTAACAAAAAAGAAGTAAATCTCATTATACATGATTAAGAACATAAGATCATGATTTAAACTCCCGGCCTTCATTTTTACATTACATGTCATCCGCAAGCTTGTACCTCCTTGTATTATTGCATCTTAGTCAAAATACCCGATCATTAGTTTCTGACGACATAATGAAAAGATAAATCAAATGTTTATCTGCAACGGATATGATTGTCATATCAACTAATGGTCTAATGTCAAACCTAACGTGAATTAGTATTACTTTAAACTCCGTAAATACTGTATCTACTTTAGAAACATATTATAGGGAAAGGTCAAGAAGAGTTTGGTTGGTGGTGGTATAAATATCACTTTTCTTTTCATTTGTACACACTTGTATCATCATCAAAGCAAGCATGACTTCAATTATTGCAATGATCCTAAAAGCGTGACATATGGCCACCCTTCCCCTTTAAAAATTTCAAAATACGCCCTTCTTAAATGCTTAACCCCTTCTAGCAATTATTACCTAAAGAAAATGGTAAAAGTTGTGTCTTTTTATTCATTTGCGATACTTCTACCACTATTTGAGGTTATTAGATGAATACTGTGCATAGCAATACGATTTTTTAATGATAGATAGTTATTGTTTGATTTATAATATATCAAAACCAAATGTCACCACCCTATAACATAGTACTAATATAGTCATAATCATAGATAGTTATTGTGATATTTTGGCTAACTATTTTGTGTAACATTTTATATATCAAAATATCACTATAATTATTTGTCGCTATAAAATCTAGTTTCTATGCACAGGTACTCATGAGGTTTTTTATAATTTTTTTGAATAACGTATTTTTATCTAATAAAAAACAAACATGGGTTATGACTTTTAAAAGAAGTAAAGGTAATTTGCTTAGCTTAAGAAAAATGACTACGCTGAACCGTAACAAATTAAAAATCCAAAGATTAGCAACCGTAGAGCATCTAAGAATCTACGAATATATGATGAAATAGTTTCTCGGTCATCAAACATTGTTTTAATAAAATATTTGTATACTTTTGAAAGAAAATGAATAAACGTTCTTTCTAAATAATATTTTTTCATGAAGATTATCGGAACAAAGAAAAAATTAATGTAAAAAATGATCATAACAAAGAGAGAAATAACACATTTAAGATTTTAAAACCAAAATACACTGCGATTTAGGAAAGCTATTTAATTGATAAAAAAGATTTGAATAAGAGCATCCACAATGGTAGAGCTTTTCAATAGGTTTATACAGTGTTCTAAAAGGCGTAGCCTCGCCGTTACGAAATGGACCTTGGCGTTGGCTTTAGGTGTAGCGTGTGTCAAGGCGTGAAAAGGCGCGCTATATTGCAAGGCGTGTCGCCATTTTTAAAAGCTTTTATAAAAAAATTGGACTATTTTGTATTTTGGCTATTTCATATTTAGGCTTAGTAATTTTTAACTCAAATTTAAGTAGTAGTCGGTATATGACCACGAAGACTACACTACACATATACAAATTAAAAAATATAATTATTAAAAAGTATAATTTTTAACTCATAAGAAGGCTTTATTTAAAGAAATGAAGAAGATGCAAGACTAGTTTAGTATTTTACTTTATTTTTTATGCATATCATCTTTTGTAAACTCTTATGCATATTATCTTTTATAAACTCTTATGCATATCACATTTTGTAAACTCGATATATATATATGAAATATGATATTATTACATAAATCTATAAATATTTTTTGCCGCTTTAGTCACGCCTTAAAATACGCCATGGCTTCACAAAGGATCCTAAGGCTTGAGGCGTGGCCATGCCGACACGCCACGCCTCACGCTATTTATAACCTTGGGTTTATAACATGCCAAATCATAAATTTATAAACCTTTTGATATTATAACCTTATACCACTATGACCCGGCCGGTTGAACCGTGAACCGGCTCGGAGACCGGGCCGGATGTGACTGGGTTTTTGCTTGTTGAACCGCCGGTTTTTATTGACCCGGTTTGATCAAACCGACTGGGTCATGACTTTTTAAATAAAAAATCTAACAATTTTTTTTTCATAAACATTTTTAAGTTTAATTGACAATTTGAAGTGGTGATGGCTAATATTAATTAAAATAATTTAAATACTTAAATACCAAATAATTTGACTTATTATAGGTCTATTAGAACTTGTTGTATTATAAGTTGCTTGTTTATGCAAATCTTTTTTATAATTTTATAGACATAAAACTTAAAAGTTAAAGATTATCACTAAAGACTCAATATATTTTGTAAGTTTAATTGAACGTAAGATAAATTATATGATCATACAACAATATTTATTAAATATATGAAAAAAATATGTTTAAAACGTTTTTGTTTGACAGGCGGTTACAAACCGGTTGAACCGGTAACCCGATGAACCGGCTGCTAAACCGGGTCAATTAAAAAACCGGGTTTTAAAACATTGCCTTTTACAACAATATGAAATACACATGCATTAAATTATGAAAAAGTCTAGGATTTTAGACATCTTCATGCCACATAAATAGCTTACTATGATTGAAACAAAAAATAAACATTTTCAAAAGTTATAAATCTTTTCATGAACTTGTGAATGCCTAATTTATTTAATCAACAAAAACCGTTTCCTTAAATATTCATTGATACATTACTGTGTTTCTTATGTTTTTTATGTTTCCTATAATACATTTTATGTTTTCAAAGTTCAACGATAAGGGGTAATTTTTTATATGTAGTTATTGAAAAAAATAATAATTTATAGTATATGGAAAATAAAAGAATGGTTAAAATTTCATTTTCTCAAATCAATTTATAAGTTTTGTTTCCGAATCTCTTTTAGCTTTGAGATGAGGTTTATCTATGTTATTAACATTTAAGCTCACAAGGCTTATTTGTAAAGCTTAGATGGATTTCAACTATGAAGATAAATTGATCTATGGTTGAGTTAAAAAGAGTGCACACATCTTAATCATTAATTTATTCTTGGGAGTGAAAAGTTCACAAGTTGTAAGTATAAGAGCTTAACCATTTGGACTTATATTGACAATGATCTTGTTTAATAGCTTTGTTTAGTCTAGTGAAAAGTCAGGGAAGACGAATTTTCCTCTTTTGTGCTCTATTAATCGGGAGTAGCCTATTTCAATGAGCCTAAAAGTTGCAAAATTGCAATGATTGCCATTAATGTGTTTCCATGAGATTAAATGTTGAGAAAAAAGCTTAAGATGTTTAAAAAGGTGATTCATAAAAGGTGAAAGCAAGGGCATTTTGGAAACTTGTTAGTTTACAAAGTGTACACTTGATAACATTGCGTGAGGACACGGCAATCCTTTAGTTTGGGGAATTTTGATAAGTGCTTAATTGTATATATTAAATACCCGGGATTTTGCCAAATAAAAGCCAAATAATGCCAAAAGGATAGAAAAATGTGTGCTTTTGTGTCTATTGTGCAGGAAAGGATAATAAAGACAAAAGTGAGCAAAAACAGCCAAAGACCGACAAGAAATGAAAAGACAAGAGAGAGATTTGAAAAGATCAAAGCCGGATCAGCCCGATACAAGTCAATGAAGACCAAATTGAAAGTCAAAGGATTTATAATGTCAACTTTTCAAGATTACAAGGGCTTATTTGAATGTTTTAAAGTCAAAGGACTAATCTTGCAAAAAGATGAAAGTTGCTTTTTAAAGGGAAAAAGGAAATAGAAAACACAAGGGCTAGATCTGTCAATTTCCAAACTTCTTTTACACTACATCTTGGAGAAAAGAAACGCAAGGGCTAGATATGCAAATACTTCAAAGTTTCAAACAAAGGACGCGGGCAAACTTTCCCCAACCGTTTCCAACAACCTTTCCCGCCAAATTTCAACACAAACCCAACTTGCCAAATTCACTTCCCCGCTTCCCTTTTCTTCTTTACCTCGTATTAAAACCAAATTCCACATCATTTCGAACACGTGGCATCCCTTGATTGGTCCTAACACCTCATCGATCTAGATCAACGGTTTAAAATCAATCCAAAGAGATCCAATGGCTAGAAATGATCAAGCTTTCATCCTCTTATCATTCTTTTCTATAAATAGAGCTTGTATTTTCAGTTAGTGAGTAGTTAGTGGGTTAGTTTTTAGAGTTTTTCAATTTTCCTTGTATTTTTCAAATTCGTGTACTGTAGCAATTGAGTTCCTTTTAAATCCTTTCAATTTCAGTTGTGCTTATTGTTACTACTCTTGTACTTTCCATTTCTAATCAATAAAGCAATTTGAATTTAGTTTGTGTTCAAATTTTCAAGTAATAAGCAGTTTTTAAGCAATAAGCTTGAAATAAGCTAATTCTAGCTTATTTTGTTTTCTTAACTTCTCAATTTGTTCAAATGCTATAAAAGCTTTTTAATACTGATTTTTGTCTATTAGAGTTCAACCTTTCTGATTTGGATTCAAATTGAATCAAGTTTGGAGGTTCAAGGAGAAATAAGCTAATTCAGCTTATTAAGCTTAAATCTCAGGTTTAGAGGCAAGGTGCCAATTAGGTTTGTGTTATTTTAGCCACTCACTCAACAAGAGTGGCTAGTATCTGAGACTACAAGTTCACAGGTTTTAGCTTCATGATTTTAAAATTTAGCATTTATAGCTTAATTCATATTGCTTATTCTTTTGAATTCTTATGCTTAATCCTGTTTCATTTTGCTTAGTTAGCTTATAGATGTAATAGCTTTAAGCTGTCTTAGTTTAAATTCATTTAGATTTCACCTTTCAGTTCTGTCATAATAGGTAGTAGAAGAAGCTAGGAGAGTAACTAGCTATTTCTTTTTAATAAGCTAGATATTTTAGTGCCTAATTAGCTTAATTAGGTGATATTTAGAGTGAGTAGATATAAGGCTTTGGTAATTTTAGCTTTAAAATAGATTTTGAGTAAAATTTAGTTTGGACATTATTGATTAAGGGGTGTTTGGTTCTAGATAAATTTGACTTTTAAAGTCAAAACAATTTTGTCAAAATACTTCATATAGCTGAGTTAAGTCATGTTATCAAGTGTTAAACAGGTTTTTAGAATTAGTTTATAGAAATTCAAAGTTTTGAACTTAAAAACTTTGTCTAGCACCAGGGCAGTTTTTAACTCAAATAGATTTAGTGATTAGGATTGTCAAAAGCATTTTAGAGTTCAAAATTGATTTATGCCCACTCAAATTCATTTGGTGAAGTGGTTTAGACGCTCTAACTCTTGAACCTTAGCCTGTACTTTAGTTTTGTGCCAATTGCATCTGCAAACAGCAGTTAAAACTAATGTTGCTTATCATTTTTCTTTGCCACTTTTTAGCCTTTATAATTAGGAATTAGAATTTAGAATTTTGCACTTTGTTAGTACTCATTTAGGTTTATAAAAATCATCACTTAAGTTTCATTATCAAGCTTTTAATCTAGCTTAAATTTACCTACAAAAGTAGTATAACAGCTCTTTAGATTTCTAGCTTATATTCTCTTTGATTTCTTATTTCTAGTTGTTAGTTTAAAAAGTTTTTTATCTAGGTTAGTTTAATAATCATAGAATAGCTTATATTCAAAAGTTTAGTTTCTAAGATTTAGAAATAAGCTAGATAGCTTATTAGGTTTAGTTTAATCTTAGTAATAAACTGAATCTTTTACTTTTCAATAATAAATTTCTTGTTAATCTTGTTAACCTTCACTTTATTTCTTTCTAGATATCCCTAGTACACATCTTGAGCTCCATTTATCTTCTTTTGGTTTTCATTTTCAGTTAGAAATAAGCTAGAAATAAGCAAAAGTTTAAAAAAGATAGTAAACTCATAGTTTCTGTAACAGATTTGAAAATCTTAATTTTCTAGCTTATTCTGTTGTTAAAAGTAGATAGTGCTTTTATTAAAGTTGTTGTGTATAAGCTCTTCTTAAACTTTGTAGTTTTAAGTTTTTGCTAATTCTCATTTTTTAAATAAGCCAAAAATAAGCTGAATTGCGAGGTCTGTTTTGTACTTTTTCAATAGTATAGGGGTACATGTTTTCATTAAAGTGTAAATTTTAGACACTTACTCCGCCTACCCTTTGTTTTCGTTTGTTACACTTTCTACCCTGTATTTTTGGAAAAATAAAATAGATTTAATATTTTTGATATTAGTTTAAATAAAATTAGGGTTTATATTTTAATTGACCAAATTAGGGTTCAATTAGGTTATAAAAATTGGGCATTTTTGTGCCATTCAATTTCTGCACCTTATTAGTAGTTAAAAATCATTTTTCTAGTTTAATTTGAATTTTCTAAGAATTAAAATAGATTTTAGTTAATTTCTTTTTCTTAAATAATTCATAAAAAATAAAAAAATAGTTGGAAAATTTTGATTCTTTTTGTGAAAATTTTCTTTTTAAATCTAGTATTTTTGAAAAATAAAAGTAGAATTTTAGTGTTAATTTTTAGAAAAAGTTTATTTTTGTTAATTCATTTTTCTTAAAAAATTCATAAAAAATTCAAGAATAGTTAAAAAATTCTAATTCTTTTTCCTAAAATTTTCTTTTTAAATTTGTGATTTTTAGGTATAAAATTTGTTAAAAGTAGTGTCTTAGATTTTAAATTTCAGTTTTAGCTCGCGTTTTTAATTTTCGTGCATTTGAATTTCGTGCTAGTTAAATGTTTTTAGTTCGTGCTATTATATTTGTAGTGTAATTCACAATTCAAAAATCCTTTATCATTCTTAACTCGAATCCGATTTATTCCCAAATCTCAATTCACAATTTCGTTGGGACACGACCCGAGGAGAAAAAATACTTCCCGGTTAAAAATATACATATTGTGTTTTCTTTAGTGAAATTTTATCCTTTTATTTCTCTTGTTTGAGAAGTAATTTGGAAAGAATTTTCACGGGATTAATACTATATATATATATAAATTTGTACTACCACCCTACAAAAGTTTTTATATTTTTCCTACGAAATATATGACTAAAGAAAATTTTCTAAAAAAGAAAAATATTTTTTTGATAATTTTTGTATTTTTTATGAATTTTTTAAACTTTTAACTAAATTAAATTATGAAAAATACTAAACTATTTTTAAAAATTCTGAAAAATTTACTAAAATTACTTGACACTATAACTAACCTACAAAAAATAAGAAACCAAAATTTGGCTTATAAATGAGCCCGAAAATAAGCTGAAAATAGCTTATAGCTTTAAGAGCTAAAAAGGGTTTAAATACAAAAGTGCTCGGGACTCTTACAAAGAAGTCCCAAGGGCACAGCGGTAAGACTTGT
>BQNB010035346.1:5074-50934 GCA_026074375.1 Tanacetum coccineum | reverse complement strand
CGTGGTCTAGTGGTTGAAATGCTCCTTCTTTAATGCCATGACCAGGGTTCGAATCTGGCAAGGGTCTCAATTTTTACACATTTCCGAAAAAATATGAATTGTGGACAAAAATGCCCTTTGAGGTGGCATTTAGTAGTGCCATGTCATTGCCATGTCATACTTGTCATGCCATGTCACATATGCCAAGTCATGTCCTTGCTGCTATATATAAGTAAAGATTTAAATATGTATATCTTAATGTTGCGAAAGTATTTATTCGTTTATTTTCGATCCTTGAACTCCCACTTATTCTCGTCAGATTCTCTTGGACCGTTTGGTCAATTGCTTCGTTTTCGTTGTTGGCTATGTTTTGAGTATTTTGTGTCATTGTTGCACTTAGCCCAAGTGCATTGAGTCGTTTTGTGTAAATACCACACAACCATGTTACCAGATAAAGGTTTTGTGATGAGGATAAAGGTTTTGTGATAAGGATAAAGGTTTTTACAATGGAATCGAGGTTTTTCAACGGAATAAAGGTTTTTTACAGAGGACTTTGGTGTGATTAAAATACTAACGCTTGTACAATAAGGCAATATTGTACTGAATAATAATAATATGAAATTAATGTTAGGTCGTGGCCGGGTACCGTTGTGCGTAGTAGAGATTGTTTGGTTCGTTGAGTAGAGATTGTTTGGTTCGTTGTGTAGAGATTTTCTGTGCGGTTATTATCATCTGTTGAGGTGAGTTTTTGTAGCCCCGTTTTTTTAAATCTTTTCCGTTAGGGGAGAATGATACTCAAATGTGTTTTGAACTGTTTTCTGAACTGTGCGAAACGTGATTTTGTTTTTGGGACAATTAATGTGCTTATGACTGCTATGTGAATAATATGTGTTGGTACGTTATGCTGTATGATCTTTCTGTATGGTTCTTCACCCTAAATAGCTCCAGCTGGTAGGCTTTAGGTGTAGTATGTCATTCGGGGTTGCGACCCTAAGAGCGGTGGTACACGCCGGTGATAAGACTAGCGAGGATGGTAGGTCTTGGTACATGATTAGCGGAGATGCTAAGTCATGGGTTTATGATTGATTGCATATATTCACTATCATATAGCACAATTGTCCAACTATTTGAGATATTGGCACAGCAACTGGGTTTAAGGTCAAACCTACGAGCTCACCAACATTATTGTTAACGTTTTCGAGTATCATTTTCAGGTGTGTTGTTAGCAAAGGTAACTGAGGAGTTTTGGGGAACAAAGATGAATACATTTGAGAGTTTATTGAAGGACATCTGTTTGACTTTTTCCAAGGTTGTGAAATTATAAATTTTTGTAAATAAACTTTTATAAATTAATGTATAGTATGATCTTGTATCTTGTGCGATGTGAATCATTATGTCGCATTCTCGTGTTTTCGCCACTGACGGGGTGTGCCAATCTAAGCTTGGATCACTTTGAAACAAAGGCTTAAGATTTAATGATCAAAGGAAAGAAAGAAATAATTAAACTGATTTAGAACAGAAAGAATGTGTGTGCAAAAGATAAGAAAATAAGTGGGGAACAGTCTAGTATTTATAGGCAAAGCTGGGAGCCTTTTTGTATGGTCGGCCCTCTTAGCTCATGTGCCGGCCCCCTTATCACTAAGGGGGCCGTCTTAGGCCAGACGCTCCCTTTTTTGCCTTTTTCAGGGGAGGTATTTTCTAGAACATTTCTAGCCGTTTTTAGGTAGAAAATTTGAATTCAAAATGTTTATTTTGAATAAAACGTTTCTTTTAAATGTAAAAATATTTTGTAAAGGTTATAAAAATGTTTGTAACATTTTGTAAAAAATGTGAGGTTAAATAAAAATTCATTTGATCATAAAAATGCATTGAGCATTTATTTATTCATACCTTTAAGTGATTAAATTATCAAAATGAAAATTAACGACTAATTACTTGTTTATGTTCAATTTTACATTGATCGTTTTTACATTTTGTGATTATCAAAACGTACAGAGGTAAAAAATATTAATAACGTTTTTAGGCATTATTTCTATCAACAATACCTACTATCTCTTTTATTTTCATTATATATACTATTATATAAAACATTTATAACGTGGGTCCCATCAAAAATCAAAAATTAAGATAAGGAAGTGCAATCTTGATCATCCATCTCATTTTGAGAAAGCACATTATAGAGTGACATGTGTCACTTCTTAATTAAAAAATCACATTTATTTTTAAATTGAAATATCTTTTTATATATTTATTTTTTGTATGATCTAATTTCATCATAATTTCTAAAATTTTGTGCTCTTTAATTTAATATCCATTTTGATATATTTTTATGAAATTTTTAGTTTTTTACATTTTTAGTGGGTTTATTTTATTTTGATCACTAATTTTTTATAACTTTAACATTAATTTGAATACAAACTTGATTCATAAAAATTGTATACTTTTGGAGGAAGTGTTTGATGGGTAAGAGAGTGTGATAATCTTTTACATGCGAAAATGATGATGTTAATATGGTTTTGCGGGAAAACTACGGGAAACCCAAACAAACACATACAACGAACACATATACAATCGAAGTGTTGTGAAACGAATTCACTAAACGGGGAAGGAATTGCGAAAAGAGTTAGCAATTTTTATCGCCGCCGCTATGCGCGGGTATCCAACTAGTATTGTTTAATGTACGGAAGAGACAAGTATCTACTTACATGACCCGGGTTGATGCTAAGTTGGATCTTTTTTGTAAATTTAATAGTAGCAGCAGATAGTATAAACAATTTGCATCTTTTTTGAAATTTTAGGAATAGAAGATATATTATAAGTTGGTCTTTTCGAAACATTCAGGTGAACTTGTGTTGGGATGTAGTCGAGAGAGTTACATTTATAAGATAACTTGTCCTAAAGGATCTAATTGTATTAAAGTACATGCTATTTTACACCATTTCATCTCTCTTTTACAAAATCTCCTTGGTATCACTATATGTAGCTCTTTTACGGATTTCCAATGTTCGGTGTCACTTTTTAGATGTTGTAACCCAGTTGGTTAGCATGTAGTTTATCTTAAATTGATCCTACTTTGCTTGTGTCTTTAGGATGCTGGTGGTGGTGATCTATGAACGTTTGGATGTCATAAATGCATCTACTGCTGAAAAACACGCAGCTGAGATATTGAATGGTGTCGGTATTAACAAACAAATGCAATCAAAGAAAACAAAAGACTTTATTGGTGCTTGGAGAATGTAAGTTGCTTTGGCACGTGCTCTGTTTTTAAACTTACAAATCATCTTGGTGAGCTATATCATGTGTGGAGGATCTGCGTCCTCTAAAAGAGGTAAAAATGTCGGAATCATTCCTGATCCCCGTATAATACTCCCAGGACTTGAAGTTTATATCGCTTGAAGCAAGTAAAACTGTAAAAGTGCTTCAATAAACTCGATAGATGGGGGATCACTGGTGTTATTCAGAGAAGAAACCGCCCTTTGTAACACATTAAGAAGCACCATACGGTTGCCACCTGTACTGGTAAGGCTTGATCCGCTCAGTATGTGGGAACCCTCTTATGAGATGACGAAGCTGCAGCTAGCTGAGATCCAAGAGCATGTATTGCAAGTGTACGAATAGTTCGAGATATTGTCTCTTCATACTTAACAAGTTTGAGTAGCTCATTTGTATATTCCGGCTCATTAGCAAAAAAGGACACGAGTTCATCATGAGAATCACCAGTTTAAACAAGAACAATGAAGGCTAGAAGACATATCTTGCTGTACAGCCTGCAAACTCAGGGAGAACGGAACGCGTGAGCATATCTAACCCTAGTCAGCAATAAGAACCTATGCTCAAGAGGTACATTGTGTTGCTCAACCAATTTCTATAGATCATCCTCTTTCCACGTATGAAGATCTGAAATATGGATAACGCTCGTGCAGCACTGCATGTTAGATGGGACTCAAGCCCATCACCAGATCCACTACCTGAAGAAACAACAATGAGTTTTCTGTTTGGAAACTTGTTTAAAGGCTAAGGGCTCGTTTGGTTTGTATATGAGTTTAGGATTAAGATTTGGATTTAGATTTAGAAGAGAAAATATATTATAAAAAAAGATAGAAAATATATATTTAAATATACATTTAAAATAAATATTTATAACTTAAGGGCTTGGGGATGGGATGTTTGGCTAGGGGAGGTCTCAAGTTCGAGTCCCACCCGGGACTTTTACCCCTTTAGACGGAATAAGAGGAAGTACAGGCGGGTTTAGGGTACAGCATACTGCCCAATTGGATGTCACTGTTAGACCTGAACTACTAACAACTAACAAGCCGTTCAAAAAAAATGATGAGCCCACCAAATTAACAATCCTAACCATGACCTTTCTTTTTCAAATAGTGACCAAAAGTGAGGCTAATCCCCAATTTCAAAACCTATTTTCTCAACCAAACATATTTTTAATGTCAAATCATTTATAAACCATTCTAAAGTGGAAACCAAACGGGCCCTAAATATATATTCCAGACTTTAAAACTGGTTGGATCATACACCTGATGTGTGGACGAAAAAAATGGGAATTAGTAGTACATATTAGTACTTCTAGCTGATACACAAGTAGAAAAGTACAAATACAAAGGGATCCGAGGATATTGTATTTAGAAAGTCATATCATCTTCCTTCCCTCAAATGCAGGTATTGTCAAGTCAACTATCCATGTTGTAAATATGATATTAGTATGTACATATACACGATAGTAGCTAATGTCTGTTCATCATTGTCTATAGGTTGTGTAGAGTAGGAGGAGTATGGCAACGAAGTTACCTCGCTACATCGTATTAATTTTTTTGGTATCTCGTCGTGCATACGAGTCAAATGACGACAAAAAGAGGTTTTTTTTTTATTTTTTTATTTATTGATTTATATAAATATGTGGGTGTTTGTGTGAGGTGGTAGGGCCAAAGTGAGGAGATAAGGGTGTGTTATGAGTGAAAGGGTATTTTTGAGTGGGAGTGAGATGCTGATGTGGCAGGCAATGAGGCCCAAGTGAGGAAAATATATCTCCAATTAGAAAAACTAAAAAAGACTTTTTACTATTTAAAAAAGCTATTGGAGATGTTTTTTACCATTGCACCAAAGGCTTTTTAGAGAGGTTTTTAGAAAGCCAAGTCTTTCATAAAAAGTCTTACCCATTCAATGTTCTTGCATTTAATGCATTAAATACAAAAAGCCGTCAAAAGCTTTTTGCAATGGAGATGCTTTTAAAGCATCTCCAATGGAGTGGTTTTTGCAAAGCTTTTTACTATTTCAGAAAGTTTTTCAAAGACTTTTTACCATTGTGTACAAAGGCTTTTTAAGAGGTTTGAAAGAAAGACTTGGCACTAGCTAAGTCTTGCGAAAGCAAAACGTTTTCCACTATGTACAACACATAGTGATAGAAAATTGCTCTACACTCAAAACAACGTCACATTTTATGACAACAAATGCTCAAGTCATATGAAGACTTTTGGTAGCATTTGGATGAGCTCTTAAGGATTACATATACATGAAGCCAGATCTCTGTACATAATACATGTTTAAAGAATTACTACAATTATATTGTTTCGTGTGCTACTCTTTTGGTATCAGTAGGAACCTGATTTGCCAATTTGCCAAGCAAATCGTCCTCATTGCTTGGGAATATTTATGATCATAGTGTTTGGTGTTACAATAGCAATTGTCTTGTGTCTATGGCCATCATGTGTCCTAAACAATTTATGAGTACTTACCTGCGAATCTACCAAAATGTGCTACATTATTCTCAGAGACGTTCCCTACCATATCCCATCACTTCTCATTGTTTGAGGTAAGTTGTACACACGCAGTAATACATTAAGGATATTTGAGTGGACTCACAATTCCTCAACCACTGTTCTTGTTCCCAAACTAATCTCTTTTCTCCAAACATCCTCTAACTCCGTCTCTATCTCCTTCCTCGATCTTCATTATCCACAATTTACTTTCTACAACAAAGAACATTGGCCACTGCATTATGTCCTGGAAAGTACTTCAGATCATAGTAAAACACATCCCTGTTCTGGATCTTCTTATCCTCCTTTTCCTTACGGAGTCAACTGTTTACTAGATAAAAGGACTGCTACCTCTGCAGTGGTTTTTGAGTCCTCTCCCTCTAGCAATAGGTGCAGGTAGAGTGAAGCAATACAAGTTAATCTTGATATGAGATGGGAAGGAACTTATTGAGAGAGAAGTGGAAGTAAAGATTTTTTTCTAGAGAGTAGAAGTAAGAAACATATAATGCATAAATGAAATGAGAATACAAAACCAACCAACACCCTCTCCAAGCTATAGAGAGGGGTATTTATAGTCTAGTTTGGCCGGCCATGGGGCTATTGATGGGCTTTCCATGGGCCTTGAGCCATATTAGCTTAATTAACTTATCTACGGGCTATGACTATTCTACATTGGAAGTGACCGATACTTTTCTTGTTTCTAACAATCTCCCCCCTAGGGAAGGTCACATACCATTTACAAAATTTAATCCTAGCATACTATGCTTTGTCTTTAGTCTTCAGCTCGTAGTTTTTTTTTTTAACTTCAATCTTTAACTTGTGAATTGTTGTAGTGATCTTTGACTTTAGGCTCGAGCTTGTTCCTTTATCTTGACTTGTTTGTGAAAGTGTGATCTTTAGACACTTTGTGCGATCACAACTAAGAGCATAATCTCTGTTTTCGCCTTCGTATGTACACTTTGGCCATCTTGTGTCACTTCTGACTTTGGACACCGCCAGTGCTCCTACTATTTCTTGATTTGTTGAGTTGAAAAAGCTTTAATGTTGCAGTCTTTCTTGAAATTCCTTATAACTAAAACACTTTGTCCACGATCAGAGAAAGTACGTTTCGGGAATATCAGAGTGACGAAACTCTTGAAATTCTATGACTTTATACTTCAATCCACTTCTAAGAAAGGACGTAACGGTATCAGAGTAGCGGATTCTTGAAAACATGAGTACTCTGACAGCTTTCATTGATGGTCTTTATGTTTTGTCGGTCGTGGTATGAGCACGTGGTTATTAATCTTGTTATCGACTGGAATCAGGTACCTTCACCACTATCTGTTACGTATCCTGCAATTTAAAACTTAGCAATAATCTGGGGGATCGCAGTATGGCTTTGTCAATTCGTCCAGGTGTGGGATGGAGTAACCATCGAATCCGTCTGACAACGACCGTGTGATCAGGTCTATATCAATTTAAGAAACTCTCCTTGACAGATTTCCAGCCTGTTAGCATGAATCTTTTCTAACACATAAGTATTGAGATTCATCGTACCAAGCATGTCTTCTCAATAGTTCGGATACGTCTCAAAGCAGACGCACGAAAAAAAGTGAACCAGTGAGTTACTATCACACCGATTTAATAAGAAATATTGTCGATTAGAAAATCAATCGACCGTGTCCTCTGCTAAAGTGTTTGTTTTTGAAAACAACAAAAACCGAGAGATGTTAATCATTTCAAAAATTCATTAGCAAACCGTTGATCCATTTCCTGGAACAGTTTTGCGATTCTTATAGAATCGCACATCGAGTTTCTTTCCAGTTGTCACAAGTTATGATCAAAAAGAATCGACAAGTCACCTACCTATGATCTTGTTTGAATGATGACTCAAGTAGGATTTCCATCTTCATTGTGAATGAAATCACTCAGGGGGGGGGAGGGCGGGAAGGGGAGGGGATTCGCGATGTTCTGGCACAATCACAAGATATGCTTAGCGACCTTAGTATCTATACTTGTTATGCAACAGTGTGGTGGATTTAAGCAAGCATTAATTTGACAAAATGATCCTAATGAGATTTATGGATGATCTCTTTTCTGGCTCTAGACTCATATGCACTATTGACTTTTTAGTGATCGGCAAGGCTGGAGCTGAGTGCCACCTTTTCAATATCAACTAACTCGGAGTGAGAGAGTTGATAGAAATGTGTGAATCTCCATGAGTTTTGAAACAAAATCTTTCCGACTTTGAGTGGCTAGGAAAGGTTGTGCATAGCGTCACTGGGTCCATGACTGTCTTCAATGTCAGACAACATCTTAGTCGTTTTCCCGCGCGACAGTTTATGTATTGACTCAGATTTCTTCTTCTGCCTAAGTGTATGGAGCGCTATCTTTCTTTTCATCACCCTTATTTATCTTTACATTTCTTCTTTCATTCTTCTAACCCATTCAATGCTTACCTAGACTTCCATAACTAACACCATTGATGGGTTTTGTTCCAGTGTACATTCCATCTCAGTCTGGCATTCTTCCTTAACTCTCACTTTTCTCATTTTTATCATACCTAAGGACTTCTACACTAACTAGTGGATATCCCTGGGTAGATCCCCCCAGTTCTGGTTGGATCATGAGATTTGAATACCTATGCCTAAACACCTATGTCTCCAAAAATAAAGTACCTGGCCGATTCTTGTGAGTAATCCATCACGATTCAAAACCTAATCCATTGAAAATTCAATCAAAGTTATTTGAATATAAATATCAAAAAGATTACACTTTTAGAGTTTTTTTTTCATTCTCACTAAAGCTCCCCCGCGTCATTCGTAAGTGCACATGCTAGTTTATGTAGTTACATTAAGTTCCATTTTATTTGAATCACATCTTTTCATATCAAGTTAGATTCCAAGTTAATTACATTTTCTCCCCATATCCAAGATGTTAACCCCTTGATATTTTGGATATCAATTGATTAACCTTTCGGGGGAAAAAATGTTATATACTATCTATGATGAACATTTTAATGCTCCCCTCAATTCATAAGGGTATATAAGATAGTGCTGAGTATAATAATTTGAAAATTTTTGAATACACTAAGAAATTCTTGAAAATTTTGTACTCGAGCATTCCTTATTATCACCATAAGTCTACACTACATATTAATATATTCACAAGTTTTATTATTTACAAGATTCGACCTGAATGATAAGGACATCATATGATAGAATCATATGGTCCTTTGTAGTAGCCGAAGGTCTCCTCTGTAAGGTCTTCCACCAACAAACTTTTCAAGACTTCGCATCAACCTCTTGTCTTTGAGTTTCTTGTCAATGGCTTTAATCATCACTCAGGCTCTCTGTTTGTCTTGTTTTGACCACTTTCTCTTTGGCAAATACTCCATTTGAATCCCAGTAGCAATATCATTGAGACTGGTGCGAACATGGTTGAGTGTGCCGTCGCTAAACTTATAAAGTTCATCGGTGCGCATTAAACGATTTCTGTTCATGTCATCTTGATAGATAACGCCTTGGATATCATGGTAAGCAGTGTATGGAGTCTTTTTACAAATGTCTGAACGGTATGTGTCAGGTTTGGTGAGGTTTATCTTTTTCTGATAGCTTTCAACTGCCAGTTGTAGATCCTCCACACGTTCTTGAATTACAATGCGTCTTGTGTACATTCTCAAAGCCACATTAAGTGCAAACCGTTCATCCATATTGAGATTCGTCAGCTTTCCCTGAACAAGAAGAAGTAACATATCTTCAATATCTTCGCGACGAAGTCTTTTGAAGTCGCCTTCTCAAAACTTGTAGAGCTTATCATCTTATCTTTCAACTGTGATCTTTTCCAAATGTTTATAACCAAAGAATTCCATGATCTTGAGACTTGTAACAGCAATAATCCTGTGTTTTGAATAGACGTCTTTCGAAGTTTCCATGTTGGTAGCATATACATAGAATCTCTGACGTTTTGGTCCCCAGTGATATGTTCCTCAGTAGGCGTGTTTGTCGTGGACGACTTGTGCCTCACTCCATGTACTTCTAGGAATCTTGTCTTTAATCCATTTAATATGACCGTAATCAGCAGCCTTTGTCTTGGTAGATATTCAAGATCATTGTTTATGAAGCGATCATATGGGATGATTAGAGGACCTCGTGCATCCGGAATTAAAGGAAGTGGCTTGCTAAGATCATGGGGATACGGTCTTCCTTCAGGATTATGCCAATCTAACTGATCATTGGTAGCTTTGAATACTTCTTCCAGATGGTATTCTAACTCTACAACACGCTTGCACGTGCCTTTGATGAGATCATATGTGGGACCGGTCAACATATCTTGAGCTAGATGTTGAATGTTGAGCCGATTCAACATAAAAGCAGAGAAATTGATGGGAGTAGCCAGAAACTCATTAAATGAGGATGTTGTGCCTAAAGCTTGTGCCAACTTAGTCATCCACTGTTAAGGAGGTCGGTCGTCAACCGTCTTTTTTGGTTCCATTCTCAATCAAGAGTTCGAGAGCCAGATGGATTCCACAATCGTTCATCAACAACTATTGCCTCTCTAACAGGAGATACATCATCATTTCCTATATCGAACTCTTAATGAAATGGTTCTTCCAGATCATCAACCCTTGGATCATGCTCCTCTTCTTGAACAGACTTGCCTGATGATTTTGGTGGAGATCCGGTCATACCTTTGGAAGAACTTGTAGACTTTGACTTCTTTTGAGTTGTTTCTTTTGATGACTCTTCCTTGCCTGATCTTCTTCGCTTTGACCCTCGGTTTGATCCAGCGAAGGGTTCTTCATCTTTGTCTTGATCATCACGTCCTCGTTTTAGAGTCACAACCTCACCATATGAGGAAAGAAGGTCTTTGTCAGAGTTGTATGATTCGAGTAACGCTCTGTATAGACTCTTCTGAACATCGGATCTGTCAATAGAGTATCTGTCATTAGAGTTATTGTTCCTCCATTTTATCCATGAGATCTTTTTGAAATCGAGTTTCTAAGAGCGGAAGAGGTACTGCGTAAGGACGGTATGAGGGTTGATAGGGGTGAGATTCTATCCATAACATTCAGCTTCTAGGAAGTTTCGGTAACTTATTTACTCAACTTGGTCTTAAATCTTAGAGGTTTGAATTTTGACTTGCTCCTTTGTTTATTCTTTATTCACGGTTGGAGTCAAGTGAGTTTTGAAGTCTATTGATTATCTGCCTGAGCTTCTTCTCTTAGTTGTCTGATTTCAACAGATAGCCACATCTACCGTAATCTTTTACCTTTGTCTCAAAGGTATTTGTCAAACAATGCTCGGGAAATAGTTGATAACGCTTCAGCAAATTTTTTAGTTTGTTTTGGAGTTCATAAAGTCAGGGACCTTAATGGAGGGGATACACTGCGTGTCAAAGCCGTATAGGTATGCAAGTTTTGGGATCTCAGGGCAAAGTTGTTGTTAGAGTTGTTTTTTGTTGTTATGGAATCATGTGTTGTTGTTTAAAGGTTAGATTATTAGGAATGTTGTATAAGGTATGGTAGTGGCAGAGGAAGGTTGTGACGGAAACTGTTTTGCATTTTTGGATTTAAAAATAGAGTCGATACTCTTGTATCCGGGAGGGATTATGATTAGCCTCCAAATCGGATGAAAACAGAGGAGCTTTGTTGTTGAACTTCTAGAAAGTTCAGTAGTTAGAGTCCGTGAGCTTTCTTCGTTTCTTGATTAGACTTATGCCATCGTCTAATTTTCATACCATATTGTCTATCCAAGGTTAAGATTTAAGTCTTCGTACAATTCCTCATTTTCTTCATCTTCTTGATCCTCTCCCATAGTATCATCATCCTCTTGATTTTCATCTTCCTCCGTGAGTTCATAATCAGGTGGTGTTGAAACTTTTTGATCATAAATCACTTCATCATCATCTTCTACTTTTTCTTCTTCTTTTTCTTCTTCCTCATCATCTGGTTTGTATGTTGACAAGTTCAGGTGAACAAAATCATCTCCTTTATCATTTGATTCAGTTCTTTGGTTGTCATTCTCTTGATCATCATCTTCATCATCATTATCATCATTGTCATCATCATTGTCATGCTCCTTATCTTCTTCCTCATTGTTATGCTCATCATAATCTTCATCTTCTTCCTCTCCTTGACTAAATGTCTAGGATTATTCTTCACTCTCTGATCTGTATTTGGGTACATCGGGAACCTCTGATTTGTCACCAGCTCCTTCATTTGTACTAGATCCGGTTTGTTGTTGCTCATCAGGAACCTTTGGACTGTTAATTCAAAAACTCCTTCAACCTAAAAGCACTTGCATGGAGACGTGGAATTTTTTGTCAAGCCTTCGTTGGGTTGCCAACTTCATTTGTTTCTGCTTCAGATAATGCAAAACTTCAGATAGCACTGTTAAAACCTTTTGTCTTTTGTTGTAGTAGGCTTTTATACCTTAGCTTAAGTATTGGTATTTCTTTTACCTTTGGTTGCTTGAGGAGGCTTTGTCTTTGGAGTTGGATTCGAGACTGTCTTTGTCTTGTAGCTTTTGACTGGGAGCCTTTTCACAGTAAGCATAAGCACGGTAAGTCTTGAAAGCTCGGACTCAACATGGCTTGATTGTCATGGTGCTGAGCGGAGGATTCACTGTATTCTTGTGTGGGTTTCTTATGTTTTTTGAAATTGACTCTTATGGTGCGCTGAACAATGAAGCCATCCTTGGCTTAATGCAAATAAACATCTTGGTTTTCCTTGGAATGGCTTGATCCCTTGCCCATAAAGTAGGCCTACATGACTTTGTGAAACGTGGATTAAATAACATGTCACTTAGTCTTTTTTAGAAATTTTGTTCTCCACTTGGAAATACAAGTCATTCCATGTTTAATGAGACATAGGTCAAACCTGCTTGTTGTGGATCTTGCCCTAAGGAATTTGAGCACGTGAGAGGCGAAGGGGGACTCTCCAGTGCAGTAGTCTTCTCCTCTTAGTCACTTGTTGATTATTGGTAGCAATGTCTCCAAGGTTGATGCATGTGGTTGGACATTGACTCAGATTAAAAACTTGTTTCACTCAGTGGTCCAAGATCTCTGTTAAAAGGGATAGATATTTACTCTTCAATGTGGAGGGTCGTCAAAATTTTCTGTCCAGGAGGATTTGGGGGAAAATTTTGAGCATATCTCTGAAGGTGTCAACATTTCACTTGTGTGGACTTTTGTTCATCCAAACTTGAAACGAAGTGACGAGTTTGATGTCTTGGTGTTAGCCTTCATAAATATTGAGTCAAAAATGAAAGTTCGTTCATTATGTATTTAAGTCTCGGTCAATCAATTAAGTTAAATTGTATTAGGGATAAGTACTCGGGATCGGGCTGTAGTTGTAGTGGATTTTATAATATACATTTTCTTTTCTATTTTCTTCCATTCTCAAACTCTCTCTCTTCTTTCTCTCTTAGAAAATCATTCACTCCTCTTTTCTATATTTCTTGATTCTAGATCCGTGTATGATATGAAGTGTATGTGTTAAAAGGATCCTTCCATTTGGTAACCAGAGCTTCATGGGGGTAATTCGTGGTTTGATTTGTTGGTTCAAAATCTTGAAATTCGTAGGTTGTGTTTGTTTTTTTGTTGAAAAAATAGTAGAAAAAATTTCAATATTTGATCTTTGTTTGTGGTTAAAGTGTTAAAGAATTTTTATTTCGGGCTTAAGATCTATCCCTTGCATTCAATTACTAGGTTGTTTTTTACATCATTTTCGTAGCTTAAGAAAGTTGAAGATTGTTTCTTGGCTGCGTTTTGTCTAACTGAAATGGTGTTTTTCATTGTGTTTTTGGCTCTCCATGGTTTTGGTTCATAGCATTTGCTTTCATTTACGTTTTGGGTCTTCATAAGCGTTTTTTGGTCATTGCATTTTGCTCTCATTGCGTTTTGGTTCATTGCGTTTTTTGCCTACTGGGAAGGGGGTACTCTTTATTCAAAGTAAAATATTAATGTTATGCTGCCCAATCGCAACCAAATCTTGGTTTTTCCTAGAAGATTTTGCGTTTTGCTCATTGCGTTTGTCTTTAGGTTGCGTTTTGGGCATCATTGCGTTTTTGCCAAGGATAAGCTTGCATTTTGTTAAGGTTGCTTTTGTCATTGTGTTTTTGTCTCAAGGTGCATTTTGTCATTGTGGTTTTTGTCTCAAGGTTGTGTGTTTTGCTCACTGCGTTTTGCTAAAGAAGTCTGCGTATTTGGGTCCCATTGGAAACCCCTTGGTTTTGAAAAATTAATTTCGAAGAAAAAAATTTGCGACCGATATTATTTGGGGATTCTATGAATCATTGTCTAATCTCAAACATAAACATCATGACAAACAAGTACTTAAAAATGACATCAATTCACATCTAACATACCTGAAAAACACAAATCTAATTTAAACTCACTCATGGTTTTTTTTGATTTTGTAAAAATCCGTTAAAAACTCTTTATCGTTTTAATCTTCAGTCGTGTAAAATCCCGTGAAACGTGAATTGCATAAAGGACCAAAACTTTCAATCACATCATATCCAACTTAAGATACAAAACCAACTATCCACATTCATAATTCATAACCATTCCATTAATCATGTCTACTCCAGTCATTACCTCCATCATCAGATAGTCAAAATGTACAACATTATCATGGAGTTGGTCAAAACGATCGTCCACCTATGCTGGGACAGAAGGATATTCACAATGGATATCATGTTTTCTACGTACATTGACACGAATAACCAATGGTGAGGGAATGAGAAATAACGGCATACTATCTGGTCCCTAAGTGGCCATCTACTGTTACTAGTCAAGCTGTTTGCTGCAACGGAAGGTAATTCCTGCATACAACTACATACAACAATTGAAACAGATTGAACACGGGGACTTAGGAACAAGAAACACTTTCTATCTGAAAAAGTAATAATTTTCTTGCTTTTAACTGGTATTGGTAGATGATATCTATTTCCTCTAGTGATGCTTGTAAAAAACAGAGTATTGAGATGTGGATTAGCATTTAAAGGCTACAACAGGTGAATATTGAACATACAGATGTAAAGACCAATATGTTATGGGAATTTGGGGGATAGTGTTCTTCTCGAGATGGTGAAATCCAATAGAGTGTATTACTCACGGGTTTTATAAAATGTTGATGGGTTGACAAGGAACAACTTTGCAAGGTTACTACAATGTCAGTGACCGTTCAATTTCTTTAAAACTTCTTCAACCAGAATGGTCAAGATTTGTGAGGAATAAATACAAAACAAAAAAGATCCCCAATTTCTACTATATGCTTATTTGTGGGCTTATGAGATTATTTGATTATGCCTTATATAAGTTTATCATATCATAATAAACTTATATAAGCCCAAAAATCTCAAAATAAGCAGGAAAAACAAATAAACTTATTATTGAGCTTGGGTTGGTGGTTTGTTCCTCTTCTCTTCTGCTCTTTTAGCAGCAAAGTGTTTTCTTCTTTTCTCTAAGAGTTGTTGAAATAATTTTGACTTTTCTTCAACAGACAACCCTTCTTGCTCTTCTGCTTGAAGTCTTTGAGCCAATTCATGATCAGCCTCAATCTTAGCCTGAATATCATCCCATTCTTTAGTCAAGGCAACATTGGCTTCATCCTTTTCTCTTACAAGTCTCTCCTCTTCATCAAACTCAGCTTGTAATTTTTTAGCAGTTTCTTCATCAAAACTGATTTGATCTTTCTTCTTCAAAGGCTTCTCAGGTTCTACCATAATTCCTTTGCCTTTGTCCTGTACTTTTGCCTGTGATGGTTATGAAGAAATTGTTGTTGTTGTAGATGTACCCAGCTTAGTAATAACAATTCATTTCCTTGGAGTTGGAATTGTAGCAGTTGTTGTAGTTGTAGCAGCACTAACCTTTGTACTGGCAGCACTAACTAGTACACTTGGGTTTTACACTTTTCAAAGCAGTAAGTACTTGAGCCAAAGTAACTTCATCAATAGTAAAATTCACATCTTTAGTAGCAACTTCTTGTTCTGCTAACACCCCATCACCAGTTAAAGTATTCACATCAAACATATTAGCATCGTCTTGATCATTAACTAGGGTAATGTCTTCATCAGCATCAATAGCATTTATCCTCTCCCTTTTGGATGCATCCTCACCCAAACTTTCTTCATCTCCAGAGGATTCTACCCTAGCTGTAAGACCAACTTTGTATAACCTTTTAAGCCCATGAGTTCTTGACCTCTTTTTCTGTTCAAGTTTCTTGACCCTCCATTTCAAACTAACAATCTCTTCAGCTTGTGTGGTCTTTGTCTTTTCCAAATCAAGAACTCTTGGTTGTAAATTGGTACATAGTTTCATCAATTCATTAAGTTTCAGACTATCCTCACCACTTTGAAGTATGTTACCTCTTGCGAGCAGTAGAATGTTTAGATACATTCTCAAACCTAGTTTGAGCAATAGTATCCCCCATGGTTTCTTGGCGCCTGAGACCACCACCTGAAGTAGTTCTTAGAGAACTAGATTCATTAGGTGTTGCATTAGATCGGGTCTTAGCTATGTTATCACTGTCCTGCTCTACTTCTAAGCTAGAAGCAGTAGTGGCAGCCCTCACCAAACAGTCATCCAAATCCTTATAGACAACCTTATCTGCTACATGTTCAGTAGGACCACTAGACTGAGGTATCTGAGTGTCCTTTCTCTTTGGATTCCTAGGTTTTTGTTTCTTTTGAGGTTGAGATGTTGATGGTTGAATAAAAGTGGGTGTGTGATGGGGATCAGTGGGATTTGCTGAACCTTCACCCATTTCTGCTTGATCTTGTACCACCATTGTTTGGAATAATGGTGTTTCTCTTCCAGAAAAACCTTTCCCTACCCTTCTTATATTCCTAAATATCTTCTTAATGTGAGAGGGTGCAATATATATTCTGTTTTGAGTAGGCATCCCTCAAGTTGTTTTGGATACTGTTAGCCTCAATTTATTGAGTCAAACAAGGAAGTTCGGTCACTCTACGATGGAGCTTCGGTCTTTAATTTGTTAATGTTGTAATAGTATAATATCGGGAATCGGGCTCGATAGTTAATCTAATATTGTATATGTTTCGGGTTTAATCCCAAGCAAAACCCGAGCCCGGATCCTAGTTAAATATCCCGCCCGTCATTTAATGCGACGGTGTATATAAACTCTTTTCTGTTTAGAAAAGAGTAAGTTGTTAAAAATAAAATATTTTTCCTTTTCCAAAACTCTCCCATCTCTCTCTCTCTCTCTCTTCTTTCTCTCTCTACAAAAACAACTCACTCTCTTTATCTCTTTTCTAGTTCGATTCGTGGTTCGTTATTTGAAGTGAAGTGATTATGGGATCCTAAAAACCTTATTAATGCCTCTTTCCATAAAAACTCAAAATGATAGTTTTCGTTTTGAACATGAACTTAAAACAGAAATGCATGAAGATTATGAGTACGTTAAATCCCTTGAAAAAGAGGTTGACGAACTTGAATATGAAAAGGCTGATTTTTCAAACATATATGATCTACTTCTCGAAGAGTGTGTGTCTAAGGTTGTTACATGTTCATATTTGCATTCTCTGTCTGATTTAAATGCTTATGCTGAATTACAATGCTTGTATCTTCATAAAGTCAAAGAATGTGAATGTCTTGCACAAAAGCTTTCGAAACAAACTGAATCTGTTAACAAAGAAGTTCATAATAAACTTTTAAAGAGTTTTGCTAAACTTGAAAACCACTCGATTTCTCTTGAACTTGCTTTACAACAATGTAAAGAACAAATGAAAAACAACTCAGTTTGCAAAGAAAACGGATCAAATGTATTTCGAAAAGAACGTGAACAATATCATGAAATACAGGATTTGAAAGCTCAAATGCAAGACAAGAACATAGCCATCAGTGAGTTAAAGAAACTCATTGAGAAATGCAAAGGAAAGTCTGTGGAAACTCAGTTTGATAAACCATCTGTTGTTCGACAACCAAATGCTCAACGGATTCCAAAACCATCAGTTTTAGGAAAACCGACTCCTTTTTCAAATTCTCCTGAAATGAGAAGTTTTCAAACGAAATAGTCGGTTAATAAAACTAATGTATCAGATGGTTTATTTAAACAAGTCACTCAATAGAATTTGCCTCAGAATAGAAAACAAGCGGAAATACACTCGAATGTGCTTAAACTAGGAATGTATAGAATTGCCACTACCACAACACAAAACAGAGAACCGCAGTTGCCTCATGCTTCTAGGAATACTGGTTTTCACGCAAACTGGACTCCTTTTTATATACCAATAAATACAAGTACTGGTTTTGCGTGTGTGTATAGTATATATCTCTAAAGTGCAAACTTTCACTAACCAAGATACCGTAAGTAATTAATCACTTAGGAAAGTAATTAATACACGGGTCGTAAATTCCTCGAAGAAGTCGTGAATTGAGATTTGGTGATTATTCGGATTCGAGTTAAGAATGATAAAGGATTTTTGAACTTTTGATTACACTACGAATTATAATAGCACAAAATAAAATCAATTAACTAGCACAAAATTTAAATGCACGAAAAGTAAAAACGCGAGCTAAAACTGAAATTTAAAATCTAAAGCACTACTCTTAACAAACTTAATACCTAAAAATCACAAATTTAAAAAGAAAATTTTAGGAAAAAGAATTGGAATTTTTTAACTATTTTTATATTTTTTATGAATTATTAAAGAAAAATGAATTAACAAAAATAAACTTTTTCTAAAAATTAACACTAAAATTTTACTTTTATTTTTCAAAAATACTAGATTTAAAAAGAAAATTTTCACAAAAAGAATTAAAAATTTTCAACTATTTTTCTATTTTTTATGAATTATTTAAGAAAAAGAAATTATTTAAATCTATTTAAATTCCTAGAAATTACAAATTAAACTAGAAAAATAAGGAAAAATGGTTTTAAAATACTAGAAAGGTGCAGAAAATGAATAGCACAAAAAGCCCTAATTTTTATAACCTAATTGAACACTAATTTTATCAATTAAAATCTAAACCCTAATTTAATAAAAACTAATTTGAAAAATATTAAACCTATTTTATTTTTAACAAAAGACAGGGTAGAAGTTGTAATAAAAGAAAGAAGAGGGTAGGCGGGGTAACTATTGGCAATTTACACTTTAATGAAAACGGGTGCCCTCTAACTATCTAGATATTACAAAACAAACCCTACGAATTGGCTTATTTTTGGCTTATTAAAAAGTGAAAATAAGCAAAAACTTAAAACATGAAAGTTGTTAAGGAGCTTATACTAAACAACTTTAACAAAGACACTTTCTACTTTTAACAACAGAATAAGCTGGAAAATAAGCATTTTGCTACTGATTACAGAAACTAGGAGTTTTCTAGCTTTTTCAAACTTTAGCTTTTATCTAGCTTATTTCTAAATGAAAATTAAAACTAAAAGTTGTTAAATGAAGCTTAAGATGTGTACTATGGACTTCTAAAAAGTAATAAGCTAAGAGTAAACAAGATTATAAAGAGATTTGCTAATGAAAAGTGCAAGTTTTAGGCTTAAAACTGTTTTAAGCTTTTTCCAATAAGCTAAACTGCTTATTTCTGATCCTATAAAGCTGAAATTTAGAATATAAGCTATTATATGGATTTAAATCTAACCTAGATAAAAGGTTTTTCAAAATTTTAACTAAAAATGAAAATTCAAAATGAAATAAGCTAAAATCCTAAACTGCTATTATACCATTTTTTTGTAAGTGATTTTAAGCTAATCTAAAGCTTGTAAATGAAAACTAAATGATGAAATGTAATAAGCTAATGGAAAACTATTGAGATACTAAATCCTAACTCCTAACTTTGAAACCTAAAAAGCAACTATCAAATGAATAAGCAATTGTTGTTGCTGATGCAACTATTGTTGCTGATGCAATTGGCATCAGCTCAAATACAGACTGAATTACCACCTTAAAAACTCTTACACTAACTCAATACATGTATTTAAACCTGTATTAACTAAGCTTGGATTCTAAAATACCTTGAATCACCTAACACTAAAATTACTTGAACAAGAAAACTGTCCTGGTGCAAGCTTAATCTTTTTAAACTCAAAAATCTTAAATTCTACAAACTAAATTCTAAATTCTTTTTAAAACTTTATAATATGATCTAACTCAGCTAAATGAAAGAATTTGACAGAATTAAGTTGACTTTAAGAGTCAAATAAAGCTTGTACCAAACACTCCTTAACTTTGACTGTCAAATCTAAATTGTACTAAAAATTTATTTTAAAGCTAAAGCTAATAAAACCTTTTATCTACTCTCACTAATTCTGTCCTAATTAAGCTATTTGAGCTCTAAAAGTCCTAGCTTATTAATAAGAATAAGCTACTTTCTCAACTAGCCTTCTATATAACTATGACAGAATTAAAGTAATGAGAGCTTATTGGATTCTAACTACCAAAGTTTAAATCACTTGCATTTTTAAACTAATCTAAACAATACTAAACAGGATTAAGCACTAAGAAAACAAAGAAATAAGCTACAAGAATTAAGCTATGTATAAGCTAAAATGAATTTAGAAAATGAAACCTGAGTTTTTTTGTAGTCTCAGTCACAAGCCACTCTTGTTGAGTGAGTGGCTTAAAATTGTAAACCTAATGGCTCCTTAGCCTCTAGACCTTGAGCTTTTAAGCTTAATAAGCTAATATTAGCTTATTACTCTCTTGAACCTCCACAATGAATCCAATGAACTCAGATTATCATACTTTGATGTAAATTGTATAAAATGAGTAAATGAATCACTAAAAACAGAGTTTTGACTAAATGTGAGCTTATTAACAAGTTTAAGCTCAAAAGAGCTTATTAGAGCTTATTAGGTAAAAAACAGCTTAATTTTGAAATCAAAGAACAAAGATACTTAAGAACTGAATCTTATTACTCAAAATGATTAAGTACAAGTTGAAATAACAAAGGTACAAGTATTTAAAGCTTAATTTGACAAACTCAAATGAAAATGCTTAAAAATAAGAAAAAATTACAAACTGAAAATTTAACTTGCTAGCTAACTCTAACTTCGAACTTGAGCTTCTATTTATAGAAGAATGATGATGAGAGTGATGAGAGCTCGTTCATTTTCAGCCTTTGGATCTTTTCCCTTTGATTGTTGGCCGTTTGATGATACTAGTGAGGTGTTCGGACCAATCAAGGATTGACAAGTGTCTTGAATGACGTGTTGATGAGTTTAATACGAGGTTATGAGGATTAGAGAGAGCGGGGAAGGGGAATTTGGCAGGTTGGGTTTGTTTTGGAATTTGGGCGGGAAATACAGTTGGTGACAGTTAGGGGAAAAGTTGACCCGCCTTTTGTATTTCGAATCTTTGAAGTAATTGCAAAAATGGCCCGTGTATGAAATGACGTGTAGGAAGGTTTAATATGAGGTATAAAAGAGAAAGGGAGCGGGGAAGTGATTTGAAGGAGATTGGGTTTGTGTTGAAAATGGGCGGGAAAATTAGTTGGGAGTCGGTTATAGACAGGTTTACCCCGCGTTAGTGTATTTTGAAAGTTTGAAAGAATTACAACTTCAGTCCCTGCGTTTCACTTTCCTTAGTTGTAGTGTAAAATGACTTTCAATCTTGACATAATTGGCCCTTGTGGTCTCTATTTCTTTTTCTCCCTTTATAAACAAACTTTCATCTTTTTGCAATTTTAGCCCTTGAACTTCAAACATTCAAATAAGCCTTTAAACATTGAAAACTTGTCAAAATTGGTCCTTAATCTTCAATTTAATCTTCATTCTTTCTTCTCCTGTATCGGGCTGATCCGGCTTTTGATTGATTTAGCTTCATTCTTCACTCTTGTCTTGCCTTTTCCGTTTCTTGTCGGTTTTTTATCATTTTTTGCTTTCTTTTGTCTTTATTATCCTTTCCTGCACAATAGACACAAAAGCACACATTTTTTCTATTCTTTTGGCATTTTCTGGCTTTTATTTGCAAAATCCGGATTTAATATATACAATTAAGCATTTATTCAAAATTCCCCAACTAAAGGATTGCCGCTGTCCTCACGCATGTTATCAAGTGTACTCTCTGTAAACTAACAAGCTTTCCAAATACCCTTGGTTTGTTACCTTTTTATGATATCACCTGTTTTAAACACTTAAAGCTTTTTTCTACATTTAATTTCATGGAAACACATATTAATTGGCAATCATTGCAAATTTGAACTTTTAGGCTCATTGAAAATAGGCTTACTCCCGATTAGTTAGAGACAAAAGAGGATAAATTCGTCATCTTGACTTTCACTTGACTAAACAAAAGCTATAAAACAAGATCATTGTCAATATTAAGTCCAATTGATTAAAGCTCTTTATACTTACCAACTTTGTGAATTTTCACTCCCAGGAATAAATTAATGATTAGATGTGTGCTTCTTTTTAACTCAACCATAGATCAATTTATCTTCATAGTTGAAATCCATCTAAGCTTTACAAATAAGCCTTGTGAGCTTAAATGTTAATAACATAGATAAACCTCGACTCAAAGCTAAAAGAAATTGGAAAACAAAACTTATAAATTGATTTGAGAATGAAATTTTTTAACCATTCTTTTATTTTACAATATACTATAATTTTTATTATTATTTTTTCAATAGGAATGTTTGTTTTTAGTTCGAACCCTACTTAGGCCTTTCTCACAAATAGGATATCGCTTATTCAACAAATCGGTGGTTCTTAGTTCGGAACCCCCACTTCGCTGCTACAAGGTTGTGGGGTTTTCGCGTCAAAACACCTTCTTCCTACAAAGCCTGATCTAAAGTCCCTTAGTTGCATCATCACTAGGGCCGCAGGCTACCCCTAGTGATGAATGCCTTACGAACCTGATTCCACGTACATAGTTTTAATTCCTTTGTTGCGACCCAATCCGAGTTCACTCTCAACATGGTATACGCCAACGATATAAACTATAGATAGCTTTTATTATTCTATTTTTGCAAATGCTTCATTGGCACGAAAAAATAATGCTTTTGCATTAGAAAATGCTTCATTGGCATTCTTTATATAATTGTATTTTTGATGAATGGAAATTTTCACTTTAGGAAAATAACACTTATAATTTGAAACCAAAAATCTTTATTACATAATAATGAATTCTTTTTCAAAAATGTTAGATTTTTTTTTTTTTCTAAAGACATTGATTGAACTTGGTTAAATTTAAAAAGCGACACGTCAATGATTAGGTGTTTAAGTGCTTATGGGAGTAAAAAAGGACACAAATTTTTCAATATAAGCTTTAGGTTTTCCAAATAAACCTTGCTTAAGCAAATACACTTATATTTAACTACATCATCTCTTGTTCTTCACATTTTTAAAATCCAAAGCAATAGGATTTGTGAAAGCTTGGCCCCACAAAAGGTAGGTTAAAGAACTAGCTAGGGCATTTTCACCCGGTCAAGTCAAAATTAACTCCTATTTCTCACCAACGGATTACCAAAAAGTGGTGTTTTTCCCCAAACTAAGCTTCTTTTGAGCTTCTTTTGTAAGCAAAAATTTTTAAAATTTTCTCCTTTTTTTTCACAAAAAAAAAGGTAATTCAAAAAGGTTCAAACAAGGTTGCGTGAAATGCATTCAAAATCGAAGATTATCTTCCCCAAAACTAAAATGAAACTTAGTCCTCAAGTTATAAAAAGAAGAGGTCAAAAAAGGAATCCTTTAACAAAAATTCTAAGGACATGCCAAAAGAATAGATGTTAGTTCGATAAAGACAAGGATAAGAGATTTCCCACTTTATGAAGGAGTTAGAGATCATCTATGGAAATTGTGGCATTGCATTTTCGAATACCGATGCACATGTTGAGGGGGAGCTTTTCTGAAATGCAAAAACAATCGGGTACTAAACACTTTGATAGTTATATCATAAGTACCTGATTGAGTTTTTCAACAGTGATTTTATGGCAAGGTGAACTGTACCAAAAGACTGACCATGTATTTACTTTTATCGAAGTTATAAGGATGGTAAGGTTAGGTACTCGTTCCTATGATCCTGCCAGAACCGGAGGGATCTACCCAGGGACAATCCACTAGTTAGTACAGAAGTCCTTAGGTATGATTAAAAGGAGTAAATGTGAGAACAAGGGAATAGTGCCGACTGAGATGGAGCTAGTACTGGAATATACCCAACAAGGTGCTAGTCATGAAGTCTCGGTAAGCACTGAAGGGGTTGAGGAATGAAAAAGAATTGTACAGATAAAGGGTGTAAAGAAAGAAGCCCTCCATACACTTAAGGCAGAAACCGGGTCAATACATATGCTGTCAGAATCACAAGTTGATTGCTGACATTGAAGACGACATCATGGACCCAGTGATGCAATGCACAACCCTTCCCAGCCATTCGAGTTTCTCTTGAAAGAAACTTGTCTCATTTGTCACGGAGACTAAACATGCAATCTACTGTCTCACTCACTCCGAGTAAGTCGGTATTGAAAAGGTGGCAGTCAGCTCCAGCCTCCGATCACTAATATCAAAGCGCACTTTCGAGTCTAGAGCCAAGAGATCATCAATTAATCTCGTTAGGACACATTTCCATTTATCTTGTCTTTCACACACTGTGGAAACAAGGTTATCTTAAGAGTCCTACGCATTATCCTTGTGATATTGCCAGAACATCCGAGTGATACGAAGGTATTCACTATGAAGATGGAAATCCTGCTAGAGCCTACATCAAACAAGCTCTAGGTAGGTGACTTGTGCGATTCTACAAGAATCAAACTTGTGTCAACTGGAAAGAAACGATGGTGCGATTCTACGTGAATCAAACTTGTTCCAGCATAAGAATTGACGGTTATTGAACATTTGACAACCAATCAAAACTATCGAAGTGTTACAAAATATTTTCATAATTAACACTTAGACTGATTTTTCAAATCAATTTTCTCTTTATTGCTAACTGTTTCATTACAGGATCATTTAAAGATGGAGATGGAGATGGAGATACCCAGTTCCAGTAATGTCAAGTTAATAACCGAATGCTCAGACACGACCTACACTTGTTATGAAGTTATGAAAGATCTCATAAAGGTGTCAAAGCTTCCGCAAACTCTGATATCATATTCTTCTTCACAAGTGCACAAGATGGCAATAAATTACTAGATGATGAGAGATTAAGTTTGGCTGATGATCTCAAGAAAGCTCATGATCAAAATCAAAACAAGTCAAAGTGAACAAGCTCAATTGTTATCTAAAGATCACTACAACAAAGTACTAGATGTAACATGAAGAATCAAAAGACTGCAAGCTGTGAGAGCTTAAGTCTAGTGTTTTCAAGGGTGACCTCCCTTAGGGGGAGATTGTTAGATATGAGTAAAAGACTCGGTCACCCCGTATATTTATTGTTTATAATAGTTCGTAGTTTAATAGTTAATCGTATGTCTTTCGGTTTTAAGTCGGGTACTAATACCCGGTATTTTGTAAAAACTATATAAGCCTCTTCCAACTTTGGAAGAGGCAAGCTAGTCAATAATCATTTTCATTAAACACATACACTCTCTCTCTAGAAAATCTCTCTCATGTGTTTCTCTCTCTAAAAACTAGCCCAATCACTAGAATCATCACAGTGTTATGAAATAAACGATCCTACAGAGTGACCTCCCTTTGGGGGAGATTGTTAGAAATCAAGAAAAGACTCGGTCACTTCCAATATATAGTAGAATAGCTCATAGCATAATATTTGGAAACTTACCAAGCTAACTGAGTCAACATAAGACATCCTTATGTTGACCGGCCTATGGCATGGTATAAATACCCTCTCCATACCTTAGAAAGGGTTGGTTGTTTTATTTCTTTCATAATACATTTCCTTCTTTCTCTCTCTAAGTGTTACAACCCTCCTTTCTCTCTCTAGATTTACTTATGCTAATTTGTTAAGTGATTTGATACATCTACACTCGTAACAACTTTATAATTTTTAAACCTCTTTTTTTACCAAATACTTATAATAAAAATAACTTAAGGTTGGCACAGAGCTGAGATATTAAGCACGTAGATCTTGAGATACTTGGGATACTTTTTTACTGAAAGCGAGTGCTGCAGGTAATGGGATTACTTGGGATTTGTTTTGCCTCTTATCATACGATATTGCCTATAAATTAACCTTACTAGAGTTAGTAAATGATGATCAAGCACAAATTCTGAAGCTACTAAATTATCGGCACCCTCATAAAATGTGCAAAAGATATGCATCAAAGGCAAGAATATACCTCACATTTTATTGGACTGAATTTGTGCTAGTTATGATGTTAATCCAAGTAGGATTTGCCTTAATAAGTGTATACATATTTTAATTTTAGAAGAAAATTATTTAATAATTTTTTATTTAAAATATCAGTTAAAAGGTGGCTAGATTGCAGGGCAAACATGGAGAGAAATGATATATATTTTAATTTTTTCTATTTGGCTCCCCTCCACACTTAAGTTGAACATTGCCCTCAATGTGAGAACTGATAAAGATAAAATAGGGAAATTAAGGGAAAAAGGTACTTCCTGGGCCATAGTATAGTGTAGCTGCAAGAGAGCTATCCATGAGCGAGGGCTATAATTTTTTGATTTTACGATGTATTACTTGCAAAATTAAACAAACCAAACACACAAAAAGAAAAATATTTTTGGGTTTTTTTAGAAGAGAGAAGGAGGGACTCCTTCACACTTGAGTTAAAGCACGGGTTGCCTCTTGAGAAGCAGCGATTAATTGTTTAATAGACGTCATTAGTAGGACTCAAACATCTGCGGTTTAGTTTTTGGGAAAGAAAGGAGTAATTTTTTCCCTTCGGTCATTACATTCTTCATGCTTTAGTTTGAGTCGATGGCCTTTAACAATGAATGTTTTTCCATCTTTTCCATATAGTTCAACATATCTGGATCGATATTGATGTTTCACTCCAAGCCATCGAGATATGAGTTTTGGCTGTTTGAATTTGTACTTAGAGTGGAATAAAAGAACTTTGTTTCCTTGTTTGAATTCTTTTCTCATTTTGAGTTTTCTGTCATGCCAGACTTTGGTTCTTGCCTTGTATAGATGAGAGTTTTCATATACTTGATGTCAGAGTTCGTCTAACTCGTGTAACTGGAACATTCTTTTCTCACCAGCGGCGATGAGATCTGGGTTACAGTTTTTCAGTGCCCAATATGCATGGTGTTCGATTTCAAATAGTAAATGGCAATTTTTACCGTATAAGAGTTTATATGGTATGGTTCTGGTTGGTGTTATATAAGCGGTTCTGAAAGCCCATAGAGCATCATCGAGTTTTCTTGATCAAACAGTTAGATTATCTATAACTAATTTTTCAAGGTTATGTTTAAGGGCTCTGTTAGTATTTTTGACTTATCCGCTCGTTTGAGGATGATATGATGTAGAGAAACGGTGGGTAACTCCACATCTTTTCATGGTTTTTTCCATTATTTTGTTGCAAAAATGAGTTCCTCGGTCGCTTATGAGAGCTTTGGGCATACCAAATAGCAGAATAGTTTTTTAGGAAAGAAATAACAACTCTAGCATCTTTAGTTGGTAAAGCTTAAGCTTTGGCCCATTTGGAAACATAGTCGACAGCAACTAAGATGTATTCGAATTTATAAGATTTCAGGAATGGTCCCATAAAGTCGATACCCCATATGTAAAAAACTTCGCATACTTGAATGTTGTTTTAGGCATTTCATCACGTTTGGATATATTCCTAGTTTTTTGACATGCTTTGCAAAGGCAAACTAGAGTATGAGCTTCTTTAATGATTGTTGGCCAGTAAAAGCTTGATTCTAAGACTTTTTTAGCTATTGTGTTTGGTCCATAATGTCATCTAGTAGGTTCGTGGTGACATTGATCTAAAATGGTACGAGTTTTTGGTCTTGCGACACAGCGTCTAATCATACCGTCTAAACATACTTTGAAAAGATAGGGATCTTCCTAGAAGTAGTTTTTGAGGTCATAGAAGAATTTTTTCTTTTGTTGGTACGTCATCCCCTTAGGTATAATATCACCTACCAAATAGTTTACAAAGTCTGCGAACCATGGTATGTCTTTGGTGGTTATTTCCATAAGAGTTTCTCCAGGAAAGTTATCGTCGACATCACTGTCGTCACTTGCCTCGTCATTGTCAATTCGAGATAAGTGTTCTGCGGCAACATTTTTTTATACCTTTTTTGTCTTTTATGTTGATATCAAATTCTTGTAATAGCAGAATCCAACGTATAGAACGTGGCTTAGCATCTTGCTTTTTGAATAGGTGTCTTAGGGATGAGTGATAGGTGTATACAATTGTTTTGGATAATATCAGATAGGGTCAGAATTTGTCAAATGCAAATATTACAGCCATAAGTTATTTTTCTATAATTGTATACTTTTGTTGAGTTGTATTAAGAGTTTTGCTTGCAAAATAGATGGGGTAAAAGTGTTTACCATTACTTTTTCCTAAGACTGCTCCAACTGCGAATTCACTTACATCACATATAAGCTCAAATGGAAGTTTCCAATTTGGGCTCACGATCACAGGAGTGCATGTGAGTTTTTCTTTTAATGAATTGAATGCTTTGTGACATTCATCATTGAACTCGAATGGAGTACCTTTTTCAAGCAACTTGGTTAAAGTCCGGGCAATTTTTGAGAAGTCTTTAATGAAATGTCGGTAGAAACCAGCATGTCCTAAAAAATTCTAATGCCTCTGACATTAGTAGGGGTGGAAGCTTAGGGATTGCGTTAATTTTGGCTTTGTCAACTTCAAGGCCTGCACCGGATACTTTATGTCCAAGTACAATTCCTTCTTTAACCATGAAGTGACACTTTCCCAATTTAGGACAAGATTTGCATCCTTGCAACGTTGAAGTAATTTATTGAGGTTGTTTAGACAGTTATCGAAGGAGTTTCCAAAGACAGAGAAATTATGCATGAATACTTCCACAGATTCTTCGATCATGTCATAAAAGATAGCCAACATGCACCTTTAGAAATTAGCAGGGGCATTACATAAATCAAAAGGCATTCGCCTATAAGCGTATGTTCCGAAAGGACATGTAAAAGTTGTTTTTTTCTTGATCTATGGATCGATTGGGATTTGGAAATGTTGATCCCACTTTAATATATCAAATTCTTTAAAAGCTTGTTTAAGGTTTAGTTATATTAGATAAATCTAACACAACTATAGTAGAAACTTTGTTTGAGTGTACTAAAGATTATGCGGAATCTGATCTTTAATATTAAGAAGAATTATTAATGGAACAGTAAAACAATGAACAAACAATTCAACAAACAAAAGCTCTAATATTAATAATACGAATACACTCAAAGTATTAGGGTTACAAAACCTTAAAGCTATGATAATTCTATGAATGACTCATTTTTGATATATCTATATGAAAACTATTGGTGTTGGTATATCTCAATCTCTATGCCCTAGGACCTCCTTTTATACACTAAGGAGTCCTAAGCGGCTTACAATACTTTCCTAAGTAATCATAATCTTCAAAACAAATAACTTACACATATCTTTTACCAAAATATCTCATACAAATCACATAAGCAGTACTAACTAACTTAGCAATACTAACTTCTTCACTAGCAGCATTAACTCCTTCAGCAGCATTAACTTTATACTAGCAGTAGTAACTTTTGTACTAGTAGTAGTAACTACTTAGCAGTTTTTCTTCTAAGTCTTTGAGTAGTCTTAAAATCTCCAACAGCACTAACTTTGACTGAGTATCATTAACATCAATAAGAGCAGCAGTAATACTAGCAGCATTAAGAAGGCTTTTAATCCCAATAATCCTCCCCTAAACTTGATATTTATCTCCAAAATCATCAAATTTCTCCATTAAAAGCTCCATAACCACAAGGAGGATGCTTCCAAACACTTCATTGATTCTTAAGCTATTTTGTGAGAAGTTTAAGAAGCTGATATGCCATTTCACTAAAATAATCAACCTGCAGCTTTTTATTTAGCATATCTATAATTATAGGTGGTGTAAGGGGATATCTCTTTTCTACCAGCATGTAAATCATTCCAGATTGCAAACTCAAGCAATGCACTCCATATAAGTCAAATAGCTTCCAGCTTAAAACTTTGTATCTTTGTTGCAACTTCCAAATTTCATCTTCTACATGTGGTTTAAACAATGTCTTCAAATCATTCCATAATACCAAATACAAGTCTTCCACTGGTCTTGTTGATCCATATTTAGCTTTTACCAGCTTGTACATTTGAGATTTTCCATCAGCTCTCACTATTTGATAATAGCTTTTCTTTCCTTTTTTGTGGATCTTCCAGTCAATAATACTTGGAGACTTAGTAGCTAAAGGTACAACATCAATTGCAACCTCTTCTTTATCTGGAATGACTTCCATTAAAATTTAAAGCTCTGTTGTGTCTTTATCCTCATCCACCTTCTGTTTCTTAGTACTCTCTTGTTCTAACTCTTCTCCTGCTCTCTTTGAACTACCCTCCACCAACTCAGTTCTAAAATCCACAAACATGTTTACCTTTGTGAAAGCTTTGTTAAACAATTCTTTGATAAAATCAAAGTCTTTAGATTTTAAGTCTTTGTGCTTCCAACCTTCCATATTCTTAAGGTAAGTAATCATGATCTTCTTCTGTTGAGTTTTGGTAGGTGGTTTATTCCTCTTCTCCTCTGCTCTTTTAGCTGCATAGTGTTTTCTTCTTTGCTCTAGGAGTTCTTTAAACAATGTGACTTTTTTTTCAATTATGAACTGCTCTTGTTCATCTTGCAGTCTTTTAGCCAACTCATAATCAGCATCAACTTTTACTTGAATGTCATCCCAAGTAATATTGGCTTCATCAATATTTTCTTCTTCAGCTCTGGCAATTCTTTCCTCTTCATCAATCTCTGCTTGTAATTTAAGTGCAATCTCTTCATCAAGCTTGAGTTGATCTTTATTCTTCAAAGGCTTCTTAGGTTCTACCAATACTCCTTTACCTTTGTCCTGTGATAGACCTTTGTCTTGCAATTGTTGTAAAAATATAGTTGTTGTTGATTCACCTGGCTCTCTGTAAGCAATCCCTTTAGCTTTAGGTTTTGTGTTCTTAAGGTCAGCCGGAGCTTAAGCCAAAGTAACTTCTTCAGTAGTTATTGTAACAGTTGTTGTAGTAGTACTAACCTGAGAAGCATCAACTATTTCTTTAACAACATTTTCATTTTGCCCTGCAACAAACACTTCTTCACCATCTAAAGCATCCACATTAAACATTTCTTCATCCACATTTTAAACTTTAACCAGGGTAATGTCTTCATCTGCATCAATAGCATTAATCCTCCTCCCCTGTTTGGATGCATCCTCACCCAAATCTTCTTTATCACCAGAAGATTTTACCCTAGCTATTAAACCAACTTTATATAACCTCTTCAGCTTGTGAGTTCTTGAACTTCTTTTTTTCAAGCTTCTTGACCCTCCTCTTCAAACTAGCAATTTCATTTTGTTGAGTGGTCTTTGTCTTCTCCAAATCAAGAACCCTTTGTTGCAAATTGGTACATAGTTCCATTAATTCCTTTAGTTTAAGACTATCCTCATTACTTCGAAGTGTGTTACCTCTTGCGAGCAGTGAATCATTCAAAAGTTTATATACATTCTCAAACCTAGTTTGAGCAATAGTATCCCTTATGGTTTCTTGGCGCCTAGGACCACCACCTAAAGTAGTTCCTAGGGAACTAGATTCATTAGGTGTTGCCTTGGATCGGGTCTTAGTTTCTAAGCTAGAAGCAGTAGTGGCAGCCCTCACCAAACTATCACCCAACTCCTTATGGACAGCCTCATCTGCTACATGTTCAGTAGGATCACTAGGTTGAGGTACCTGAGTGTCCTTTCTCTTAGGCTTCCTAGGTTTTTGAGTCTTTTGAGGTTGAGATGTTGATGGTTGAATAATGGTGGGTGTATGATGGGGATCAGTGGGCATTGCCGAACCTTTATCCAATTCAGATTGGTTTTGTACCACCATTGTTGGAAACAAAGGTGTTACTCTACCAGAAAAACCTTTGCCTACCCTTCTCATATTTCCAAAAATCTTCTTAGTATGAGAGGGTGCAATATAAATTCCATTATGAGTTGACATCCCATCTAATTTCTTATCCAAAAACACTTGTACAAACCTTGGATACATCAAAAATTTACTAGACACGTTCTCCAGGTTTCTAATAATAATTTCAAAAATGAACTTTGAAAAATTAAACTTCTGGTTTGTAGCTAAACAGATAGTTGCAGATGCCTATTGCTACTAAACTCATTCTATGTAGTAGTCTTTGGACTTAGACATTGTAAAACAGTATGGATAAGAAATTTCCATTGTGGAGAGAAGAATGCTTTATAAAAAGTGAGTTGTTGTAAAAATTTCTCATACCCTATTAATGCAAGTTGTTTAAAGATGGTAGCATTTGGTAAACAATCAACACCTTCTTCATCTCCTAGTTGAAGATCTATTCTAACAGTTGATTCAGTGGTGATTACCTTCTTTCCATCCACTAGGGCATGTAACTGTTGTTCCCCATTGATAGTTTTGGCCATAACAGTCGACCAGAACTGTTCGATACAAGAAATATATATAGTGGGATTGACGGTTAAAGCATACTTTATGGGGTATGCATTCAAAAAAATCCACTATTTGTTCAAACCATTCACTTTTTGTGCGTTTAGACAAAAATGCGACCATGTTGTGAGTGTCTACAAACTTTATATTTGCCATTTGTGTTGGGTTTTGAATATGAATGATAAAATTGAGTTAGGGTTTGTGATTAGAGAGTATATGAGAGAATGAAATCGATTAAATGATTGATTGAAACCCTTAATTAAAGTATTTATAAAAATACCCTCAACAGCATTAACGTTCATCTGGCAGTACTAAGTTATGCCTAGCACCATTAACTTTCAACTAGCAGTAGTAAGTAACCCAACATTAGTAACTCAGCAATAAGTTATGCCTAGCAGCATTAACTTACAACCAACAGTAGTAAGTTATGCCTAGCAGCATTAACTTACAACTAGCAGTAGTAAGTTATGCCTAACAGCATTAACATACAACTAGCAGTAGTAAGTTATGCCTAACAGCAGTAACTTTGAGTCACCAGCATTAACTCCAATTCCATTCCAAACAGCATATCCATCATCAATCTAACACTTTTCTTTTGCTTATCCTGCAAAATGTTAGTCCAAAACCAAGAAAACATAAACCATAGCAATTCTAACAATTATCACAATATTAATTATACCTAATAGTATTAAGTATAACTAACAGCAGAAACTCAGCAGTATTAAGTATAACCAGCAGTACTAATTATACTTAACAGCAGAAACTTTTAATGACATGAATAACAGTACTAATTCATACAAAACTCTATAAAAACATAAAGAGATAAAAGACTTTAAAGATTCATCATTCCAATACTAACAATCAAATATTGAAATCTACTTACATCAAAAGCTTTTGTAAGCAAATCTGCAACATTCTTGTCAGTATAGATTTTGACCATTTGAATCAATTTCTTTTTATTGCAATCTCTAATAAAATGATGTCTGATCTCTATATGCTTTGTTTTTTTAATAAAAAACAGGATTTTTAATTATGCAAATAGTACTGTTATTGTTAATAAAGATCTTGGTATGCATAAAGTTGTACCCATAATTAAGTAGTTGGTTCTGAATCTAGAGCACTTGTCCACAACAACTTAAAGCAGCCACATACTCAGCTTAGATTGTGGAATTTGTAACCACTGTTTATTTCTTGCACTGCCATGATATTAATCTACATCTAAGGAATTGACAATCTCCTATTGTAGACTTCCTATCCTAGCTTGCTCCAGCATAGTCACTATCAGTGTATGCTACCAAATCAAAAAGAGAATCTTTTGGATACCAAAGGCCCAATTTTGGTTGACCTTTTAAGTACCTAAAAATTATTTTCACAGCATGAAGATGTGAAACTATTGGATTGACTTGGTATCTAGCACAGACACACACTACAAACATGATGTCAGGTCTTGCAGATGTAAGATACATCAATGAACGAATCATTGACCTTTACATATGAACATCCACTTCTTTACCATCTTCATCCTTGAGCAAAGGCTTTTGAGTTTCCATTGGTGTGCTTGCAGTCTTGACTTCTGTAAACCCAAATTTCTTTAAAATTTCAACAACATATTTATCTTGACTAATAGACTAATAAATAACCATCCTTCTTCTGCAAGCACCAGTATCCCTTGGAAGAATGTAAGTTCTCCCATAGAACTCATTTGAAATTTCTCATGCATCAACTTCTCAAATGTCTTACATAGCTCCTTCTTTATTAAACCAAAGATGATATCATCTACATAAACTTAGACCAGCAAAATATTACCTTTGTGCCTTTTGATGAATAAGGTTTTGTCAATTTTCCCTCTTTAAAACCCATTATCCAACAGATATGTTGACAAGGTTTCATACCAAGCTCTAGGAGCTTGATGGAGATAGTCCATACAGTTACTTTATTTTAACCTTTATACTCTATCAGGAAAGTCTGTATCATCAAATACCTAGTGGTTGACATACTACACCCATCTTCAATCTTCCCATAGAGAAAAGCACTTTTTACATCTATTTGATACACCACAAAATCTTTAAATGAAACATAATCTAAAAATAGCCTAATTGCTTCAATTCTTGTAACAGGGGCAAAGACTTCCTCATAGTCAATCCATGTTTCTTGTGTGTATCATTGAGTAACCAATCTTGCTTTATTTCTTATCACAATTCCCCTTTCATCCTTTTTATTCCTGAAAACTCATTTAGTGCCTGATTACTAGCTACTTAGCTTATATATACTTAGATATATATTCTAAATACCCAATAGCAATAATAGTATATAGAAAAAGTAATCCGATAGGATTCATAGAAGATTAATTTTATCCAAAGTAAAATTCAAAACATTTCCGAGTCGTATCTCGACGAGGTATGAATTGAGAATCGGTTAAGTTTGTGATCGCGTGATTTGAGTAGTTCAAGATTTTGATTTGGTTTTCTATTTCTACAAATAAAAATGCACAAACAAGTAAACGCAAACACGCAATTAAGGTAACTAAGTATTAAGGCTAAAAATGTTAACAAGAATATAAAAAACGCGACTTAAAACCTAAATTATCAAAAATTAACCCTAAAAATGTTTTTTCATTTTTTATAAATTCTTATTGACTAAAAATAATTTTAGAAAAAAAAAATATTTTTTTTGATTTTTTATATTTATTTCTATGAATTAAAAACATATTTAATCTAAATTAATTATTAAAAATAGTAAACCAATTATTAAAATTCTAGAAAATTAGGGAAAGTACTTTAGACTATTAAGATTCTAAGAAAAATAAAAACTGGAAAAGAGGCTAAACTAATAAGCAGTAAATAAGCAATTAACAATCGAAATTATTAAAAGAAAATATAACGTTCTCTTATAGTTTGTTAACTAAAGATGAGCCAAAACGACAATTAACAATCGGTAATTTTTAAAAGAAAATAAAAATAGAAGTGTAAAATATTTTGTATTTTTATATTTTTATAATAAGAAGAAAATATTCACAATTGAAAGCGATAACTTCACGAGGAAGGATCTTCAAACACTAATCTTCAAATGAAACACGATAATCATAACACACCTCCCCGGCAACGGCGCCAAAAATTGATTACTAGCTACTTAGCCTATATATACTTAAATATATATTCTAAATACCCAATAAGGTAAATAATAGATAAGATACGTTATTCCGTGAGGAAATCTAGAAGATTACTTTTATTCCAAAGTAAAATTAAAACCTTCCCGAGTCGTATCCCGACGAGGTGTGAATTGAGAATCGGTTAAGTTTGTGATCGCGTGATTTGAATAGTTCAAGATTTTGATTTGGTTTTATATTTCTACAAATAAAAATGCACAAACCAGTAAAGGCAAACACGCAATTAAGGTAACTAAGGATTAAGGCTAAAAACGTTAACTGGAATATAAAAAACGCGACTTAAAATCTAAATTATCAAAAATTAACCGTAAAAATATTTTTTCATTTTTTATAAATCCTAAATGACTAAAAATAATTTTAGAAAAAAAATTATATTTTTTTGATTTTTATTTTATTTATTATGAATTAAAAACATATTTAATCTAAATTAATTATTAAAAATAGTAAACCAATTATTAAAATTCTAGAAAATTAGGGAAAGTACTTTAGACTATTAAGATTCTAAGAAAAATAAAAACTGGAAAAGAGGCTAAACTAATAAGCAGTAAATAAGCAATTTATTGCTGATAAGCAAAACTAAAAAAACAACCTTAAGTATTTATTGAAACAAACATATTATGAAAAAAAACCCAAGGGCGAGATGGCGTTGAGTGTGTGTGTTGAGGCTTTGGTGTAAGGAAGGGGAGGTCACAGGTTCGACCCCTGTGACCTCTCTTTTTGATGAAACATTTTTTTTTCTTTTTGCAAAAGCAAACTACTAATAAAAATAAGAAATTTTAATGAAAAAACTCTTTTTGACAAAGCTTAAAATTATGCTAGAAAAAACTTAACTAAGCTGACAGTTTTAACTTAAAACTGTTAAGCTCAAGTTAAAGTTGTCTTGGCTTTTTAAACTAAATAAGCTACAAGAAAAATAAATAAGCCAAAAACAGACCCTAAACTAAACTTAATAAGCAAAAGTGACAAAGTTTTACTTAACAGAATGAGTTGAAAAGCTCTTAGAAGCTAAAAAGTTATTAGACTCAAACTGGCAGTTTTCAAAGGAAAAAGGCTCAACTTTGAGCTTATTTTTAAGACCAATTAAGCACTTAAAATAAGTAGCAAACTGTAAACAGATGGATTTTAGCTTCCAAATAAAACATAAAATCAAGTTTTAAGAGAATTGGACTAGTAATAAGCTAGAATAAGGACTATTGAAAATGACAGGCTAAGCTAGTTGTTTTTAGCTTTTTGGTTTTTGTAAAGGCTAAAAGGCTAAGAGCAGCCCTAATTTAAGCTAAGCTAATGAATGTGAAATTACAAAATAAGCTAAAACATATGGACCTTATATAGTATTAAGCTTATGCTAACAAATTCAAACCTTAAAACCACTTATAACTAACCTAGAATTGCTACTAAAGATTGGACTTAAGTTTGGGAAATTAACATTTAGAACTAAGACGGATTTTGACTTAAATCATAATAAACAAATGTAAACTATTCTAACTTACTTCTACTGCATATTAAGCTCAAAACAAGTATTAAATTAACACTAATTAGCCATAATCTAAGATCTAACAGAATAAGCATTTCTATCAACCTAAGATACCACAGAATTAAACCATAGCTATATTAATCTTAACTATTTAGATTTGAACTATTAAAAATTATAAAAACTAACTTAAAAACTAAGTTAAAGCTGATTGAATCTGACTAAAAAGCCAAAATGGCCTAAGCAGTACTAACACAAGTTAGTACTGCTTGTGCCAAACACACCTTTAAAAACTTATTTTCATTTTTTAAACTATGAAAGTTTAAATTAGGTTGATATTTGTTAAAACAGATTTAGTATTAAGCCAATTAAGCACTAATAAGCAATCATCTACCACAATTAAGCAATATCTAATAAGCTAGAACAATAAGCTATTAACTAGAATTTTAAGACAATTTAACTATTAAGCTAAAACTAATAAGATCTAAACTATAAGCTAACAATATTAAAACAATTTACAAAGGATGCTCATTAAGCAGAAATAAGCACCAAAATAATAAAATAAGCGCTTCCTAAAATAACAAATAATATGCAGTTTAAAAAGAGTATAAGTAAACAGAACAATAAAGGTAAGACGTGTTAAAGGGATAACTAGAGATTTATACCTTAATCCCAGCTAAACAGGGATGTAAATTGCTCTTAAGAGCTTAGAATTAAGCTCCAGCTTATCAGAGATAAGCTAGTAAGGTCTATAAGCCCATCCAGGTTTGGCTTATCATCCATTAAGCTAAGGTATATTTAAGGGTAAGATTTGAAGTGAAATAACAAATCAGTTAAGCTTTAAGGGCTTAACTGATGTACTAGCTAGCTTAAGTAGTATTTGAGATCTTATAGAGCTTATTTATTAAAAACTGAGCTTATTTAAACCATAAGTGCATTAAGTGAGAACATGAATTAACATACGAATTAAAAGAACTCTGAATTTTTATTGAATAATCAAATTAGTACAAGCTTTTAAAAAGGAAAATACATCAAATTGAAAACAATAAGCTAAAAATGACTACAATAAGCTAAATTATGCTAAACATAAACTAAAATCCTACACGTCTTGCTCTTGTGTGATGAGGCCTCTTTATATAGGAGTGAGGCGAAGCTTCTAGCCCTTCCAAACGCTCCTCAATCTCTAATCCTGACCATCCAATCATAACCAACTCTTGATCAACCAATTTGAGCCCTTGATTGCCCTCCACGTCAAATCAACCAATCAAAATGTATGGGATCGCCAACGTGTCAAGTATTTGTCAGACGTGTCAGGCGTCCTTCTAGAAGCCTTTGATGCGTGTGTATGGAGGAATTTACCCTGTTCGTTACTTGCCCTGTAAAAGTGAAAGGGAGGGAAAGGGATAATCGTACAGTAATTTTGACTCGTTTTGTTTGACTCGTCCTTAATATCATAAGACTTTTGACCGTGTATATTGACCAAGGCAAAAAGGGTTTGGGCTTTTGTTATGGAAATGGGCCAGGAATTATAAGAATGAATTTTGGGCTTTGATATATGTATGGGTATTATGATTTATCATTTAAGGTTCGTGGGCTGACCTGGCCCATTAAGTGGGCCCGGGTTGGTTCGTAAAATATAGGTACGCCTTCGGCCTTGGTTTTTTCGTGCTCACTCGGCTTTGTCCGTTTTGGCTTCGTTTTTATCCTTTTTAATGAATATCCGTACCTGCAAGACAAATATACAATCCATTTTAATGTATTTTTGGTCATTATTGGTCTTTTTAGCTCGTTCTATTAGGCAAAAGGTATGTGTATTGACACACATACCAAAATCCCCCATACTAAGCTATTGTCATGTCCTCACGCAATGTCATAAACACCCTTAGAAAACCAAAAATTTCAACCCCCTAAGACTAATTACTTCAAAAAGTAGCTAAGTGTTCGTCAAAGGGAATTAAGAAATCACTAGTTTTGAAAAGCTCCTCGTTTAACCATTTTTATGCATTTATTATTATTATTCATACATACCACAACTTCATGGAACAAGAAACACTTAAAAGGATAAATTCATCATCCTTGATTTTTCACCCGCCCCAAACTAAGCTTAAAAATAAAATCATTGTTAAATAGAAGTTAAAATGCTAACACTACTCATAAATGCTAATTGTGAAAGCATTGCTACTTTCCGCTCCCTTATTTCCTAAATCTTCTAAAGATTTTATTATTATTATTTATGACAAATAAATTAATGTCTTATTCATATAAAGTAAACTTGGTTTAGACCACAATTAGTTTGAAATCCTTTCCTAAAGAGACAATGTGGTGAGAATAAGGTCCACATTAAGGTTCTAATTTCGCATTATTTAGGGGTTATCCTTTTTATTTCATCTGAAACAACTCAACTACGAGTCCAGAGATGGAGGCTTTATTTAGATAACCTCGGAGTCGAAATTTGGCTTTATTATTATTATTATAGCAACATTATTAAACCTCGGTCCTTTAATCAACTGCCACATCGGTATGCGAGCCGACCATGGTCCAGGAGTTTTATTTCTACTCGTAATTACCCCCTCGAACCTTTTAGAGTGCAACATACGGTTAGTGAGCCGGCAAAGCCAACAAACTTTTAATATAAAAAAAAAAATAAATAAAAAAAATAAAAAAGAAAATTAAAATTACAGTCTCGGATTATTATATGTGGCCTTATTTAGAAACGTTAATCAACTGCCACATCGGTATGTGAGTCGACCATGGTCCAGGAGTTTTATTTCTACCTCGGTAATTTCCTCGACCTTTTAGAAGGTTGCAACATCGGTTGTGAGCCGGCAAGATGCAACAAACTTTTATCGGCTTTGGTTTATTACATAACTTATTATTATTATTAGCCAAATTTCAAGTCCTTTAGTCTTTTAACAACTGCCACATCGATTGTAAGCCGGTAAGAGACAGTAGCCTATTTCCCTGCAACACTGACAAAACCTCAATGTGTACCTTACTTTCACCAGATTGAATCTTTACGAAGTGATTTAAACTAAGAATCACAAAAACCTAAAATAACTTTATTTATTCAATAATTATATAACGTTTATTAAGCTTATGGGAGTAAAAAGCCACAATTAACCTCTATGAGCCTTAAAGAGAACCAACTACTCTATGTTTAGCATACAACTTATATAAAACTCTATCATTTTTTGTTCTTCGCAAATTTAAAATCTTTACTAAAAAGATCCGTAAATGCTTAGTCTAATAAAACAACCTTTGCATATTTAAAGTCTAACATGGAAACTTGCAAACTCTTGGCTTTTTAAAGCTAGAATTCGCATTTTAAAGCTTCTTGTATAAAAGACTAGCAAAATCTTAAATTTATATAAGTTAAAGGAGAGAGGGGCATGCGAGACGCAACATGCCTCGATGGAAAGTCAAAATTGTTCATTGCAGAGAGAAGAATGGAGCAGAAGCGTATACGTGGTCGCGACGCGCAGCGTTATTCGAGATATTTATTGAAAGTTTGGTATGATTTTGACTGTTAGGGCAGACGGATTATTTTATCTTGATCTCTGCTGTGTAGGTGTTATGCGTGTGCTATGACATGAGGTAAAGTTGCCGCAGGAAATACGTCATCAAACGTAACGCAGAGAGACTCCCGTCCTCGCCCCCTCGTACACGTCGAGTGAGCGTTAGACAAAACCACGAGCACGAGAGTCTTCATAGTCTGGGGAATCCTGCCAATCATCACAGACAACAAAAACACAAAATTGGAAGAGGCGAGCCCCCTCACGTCACACTTATTAGAAAATAGAAACAATACAGAAACACGGGTTGCCTCCCGAGAAGCGCTTATTTTTGTTAATCGAGTCTTGAGCCTGACTCGATCCCCCATACTTGATTTGGTCAAGGAGGATCGAAATGGAGATACGGGACATCCCAGATAGGAATGTCCCCTCCATAAATCATCATCGGGCTTTCATTAAGGAAATTATGAATGTTCTTGAAAGCTTTAAAGCCCCGATGAGATAAAAGATGAGGAGATTTCTCCTCTTTTGAAACAAGAATTCCAGGATTGAAAACTTTGTCCTCATTTTCGGATGAAAATGGAAGCAAAGTTTCAAGCACTGGAGAAAGAGGATCACTGATGAATGAGATGGAAAATTCATTGAGTGACAGAAATCTCTTGGATTGGACTTCAATAGATATTCCCGGATCGAAAGTCTTGTTTCTATTTCCGGAAGGAAAAGAAACTACAAGAATGGATCCGCTGAATTCAGTAGAAAAAGTGAAGTCCAGATCCTGACAAAAGGTGGGATGGGTGGGTAAAACATTAGGCATTTGAACTCTAGGTTCTCTTGTCGAATTATCAGAAATATCCACCACCACTTTTGTAGTCAAAACTCCCGTATCGGGCTCGATATCAAGGTAACCATCATCATCTGGAGGTTTTTCAGGAGGACGAGGGGATGATGGAACATTATAAGAATCAAAGTGAAATGATTCATACTCAGGAAGGGAAACAGAATCATTGTTAAGTAATTCTTCAAGAAAAAGATCATCCCCCTCCGAGTCATAGTTGTCATTCTCAATACCCGGTGGTATCGAGTCATCCGGAGCAAGAAATATATCGATCTCCTCCCGAAGAGAGTCACTATCCTCAACGGGGATAGGAGAGAAAGATTCGATTATAGCATCAGAAATTTCAGAATTAAGTTCTTCCGGAGGTCGAGGAGATGAATTCTTATCTAACGATTTCTCAACAAGACGAATATCTTCCTCAGAATCAAAATAGGCTTCATTAATTCCCGGTGGAATTAAATCGACATGAGCAAGTTCACCGGAGAACTCCTCGAAAAGAGAATCAATCTTAGGATAAGAAACCGTCGAAATATCTCGATTAAGCAAAGATTCTATAAGATCAGACTCGGCATTAAAATGATGTGGATCTATCTTACTAGAAATGATCTCTTTATCAAAAAAAGGGTTCGAATAAATTTTGAAATTTTTGTTCAGAACGTCCTCACTAGAAAATGACTCGTCATCACTAGAGGAAAAATCGTCGTCAGAATCGAAAAGAGGATTAGAGAAAGTCGTAAAATCATCATAAACTGGCACATCACACTCACTTTTATTGTTAGAAAAATCCTCGTACTCACTTGGGATTGGGACAAGGTTCTCAACACTAGACTTTATTAATTTGTCCGATTCCATTTTCAGAATAGTGCTAAGATGCTCATCCCCCGTACTTAGAGAGTTATCGGGTTCCTTGGTTGGTAAATCGGGTGTGATTGTATTAGAAAAATTCTCTAAATATTCCCTATATTGAATAGTATACTCATCATCATCGTCAAAAATAAGAAACTTCCAATATGGAGTATTAATATATTATGCCAGCTCCTCACTTATAATTTGCAAATCTTTAAGAAGTTTATGAAGCAATTCTTGTATATCCTCTGGTTGATGTTGCTTTTCTTTAAAAGCATACTGAATTTCAAAAAATTTCTCCCAAGCTAGCGATAAAACCTTTGGCGTTTTTCAAAAAGATATACGATTAAACTTCTTTAAAAAGGTTTGTATAGATTTCATTAGGTTTTCTCTGGCTTGCGCACTCGTTACTTGAGGAGGTTGATGAATGACGGTATGCTGCGGGGGTTGATATTGGTCAAAACCGAAAGACTTAAAATTATAGCAAAGATTATGTTCATAGAAATTTTGGTTCATCGGTTGACACTGAAAAGTCTCATGAGGACCCCCGCAGTTCTCACAACAAAGGTATTGTTGTGGAAAACTTGGTGAAGTTTGTGGAAAATTATTATCAAAGTTTTGATTGAAACACGGGTCTTGATTGTAGACAAACAGAACTTGAGGTGGACAATCGTAACCATAATGGGTATCGTTCCTACATAACTCACAAGAATTCGTCTGGTATTGGGGTTGTGGAGGGTAGTCGGAAAGATTTTGAGAATCATTAAAAGAATTTGGATTCGGATCACCAATGGATGAATTTTTATTATTTGAAGTGCAAATGAAGCAAAATCCTTCACTAAGGCCAGATCCACACCATTTGCAAGTACACCGTTTACAACGTTCACCTTCTTCTAATGGATCTTTACAATCAAAACAATGCCATTGGTCGAGCGAAGATGTTTGGGTTAGTGAAGGTGGGTTAGAAATATCAGGAGAATCAATGAAAGAATTTGGATTTGAATCATTAACGAATGATTTTTCAACTTCATAACAGCATAAAGCACAAACTTCATCCGTATAATTTCTTCTACACCGCTCACAAGTACATTGTCGACAATATAGACCACCAAACGGACCTCCACACTTGGAACAATTACGTGGGGGTTGTTGAGATGAGTCGGGGGTTTCATCATAAGAGATCGGATTAGGATCACGAACAAAATTATCGACGGAACTCACATTTGAACAACAATGTTCTCTATTATACAAAGCTCCACAAGACGAACATTCTTTAAACCCATACATGATGATAGAATTAAAGAGGGATAAAGAGAAGAATTAAACAAAATGGGGGTAGAGAAGAATATTTATAGATTTTTCAAATAATACATAAAGAAAAGAAATAATAATAAAAATAAGAAAGAAAAATATTTTTGGAAACCGAAAGTCAATAGTGCACGGTAGCTCTCTAGAAAACGCACAAAGAAGCGGAGGAGCGGGTAAGCGCGAAGCGTTTTAAAAACCTTCTCCTTTTGGGTCGAAGTTTGCAGGATCGACCCTCCTTATACCTCTCTTTTAGTTTGTTAACTAAAGATGAGCCAAAACGACAATTAACAATCGGTAATTTTTAAAAGAAAATAAAAATAGAAGTGTAAAATATTTTTGTATTTTTATATTTTTATAATAAGAAGAAAATATTCACAATTGAAAGCGATAACTTCACGAGGAAGGGTCTTCAAACACTAATCTTTGAACGAAACACGATAATCGTAACACACCTCCCCGGCAACGGCGCCAAAAATTGATTACTAGCTACTTAGCCTATATATACTTAAATATATATTCTAAATACCCAATAGTAATAATAGTATAAGATAAGTATTCCGTGAGGATTCTAGAAGATTACTTTTATCCAAAGTAAAATTTAAAACCTTCCCGAGTCGTATCCCGACGAGGTGTGAATTGAGAATCGGTTAAGTTTGTGATCGCGTGATTTGAATAGTTCAAGATTTTGATTTGGTTTTATATTTCTACAAATAAAAATGCACAAACCAGTAAAGGCAAACACGCAATTAAGGTAACTAAGGATTAAGGCTAAAAACGTTAACTGGAATATAAAAAACGCGACTTAAAATCTAAATTATCAAAAATTAACCGTAAAAATATTTTTTCATTTTTTATAAATCCTAAATGACTAAAAATAATTTTAGAAAAAAAATTATATTTTTTTGATTTTTATTTTATTTATTATGAATTAAAAACAGATTTAATCTAAATTAATTATTAAAAATAGTAAACCAATTATTAAAATTCTAGAAAAATTAGGGAAAGTACTTTAGACTATTAAGATTCTAAAAAAAATAAAAACTAGAAAAGATGCTAAACTAATAAGCAGTAAATAAGCAATTTATTGTTGATAAGCAAAACTGAAAAAACAACTTTAAGTATTTATTGAAACAAACATATTATGAAAAAGACCCAAAGGCGAGATGGCATTAAGTGTATGTGTTGAGGCTTTGGTGTAAGGAAGGGGAGGTCATAGGTTCGACCCTTGTGACCTCTTTTTTTGATGAAATATTTTTTTTTATTTTTCTTTTTGCAAAAGCAAACTACTAATAAAAATAAGAAACTTTAATGAAAACACTTTATGACAAAGCTTAAAATTAAGCTAGAAAAAGCTTAACTAAGCTGACAGTTTTAACTTAAAACTATTAAGCTCAAGTTAAAGCTGTCTTGGCTTTTTAAACTAAATAAGCTAGAAGAAAATTAAATAAGCCAAAAAGAGACCCTAAACTAAACTTAATAAGCAAAAGTGACAAAGTTTTACTTAACAGAATGAGCTGAAAAGCTCTTAGAAGCTAAAAAGTTTTTAGACTCAAACTGGCAGTTTTCAAAGGAAAAAGGCTCTACTTTGACCTTATTTTTAAGACCAATTAAGCACATGAAATAACTAGCAAACTGAAAACAGATGGATTTTAGCTTCCAAATAAAACATAAAATCAAGTTTTAAGAGAATTGGACTAGTAATAAGCTAGAATAAGGACTATTGAAAATGACAGGCTAAGCTAGTTGTTTTTAGCTTTTTGGTTTTTGTAAAGGCTAAAAGGCTAAGAGCAGCCTAGTTAAGAAGCTAAATAAGGGACTATTGAAATGACAAGTGCTTAGACTAGTTGTTTTAGCTTTTTGGTTTTTGTAAATGCTAAAAGGCTAAGAGCAGCCCTAATTAAAACTAAGCTAATAAAAGTGAAATTACAAAATAAGCTAAAAACAGATTAACCTTATATAGTATTAAGCTTATGCTAATAAATTCAGACCTTAAAACCACTTATAACTAACGTAGAATTGCTACTAAAGATTAGACTTAAGTTTGGGAAATTAACATTTAGAACTAAGACAGATTTTGACTTAAATCATAATAGACAAATGCAAACTATTCTAACTTACTTCTACTTTATACTAAGCTCAAAACAAGTATTAAATTAACACTAATTAGCCATAATCTAAGATCTAACAAAATAATCAATTCTATCAACCTAGGATACCAGAGAATCAAACCATAGCTATATTAATCTTAACTATTTAGATTTAAACTATTCAAACTTATAAAAACTAACTTAAAAACTAAGTTAAAGCTGATTGAATCTGATTAAAAAGCTAAAATGGCCTAAGCAGTACTAACACAAGTTAGCTTGTGCCAAACACACCTTTAAAAACTTATTTTGCATTTTTTAAACTATGAAAGGTTAAATTAGGCTGATATTTGTTAAAGCATATTTAGTATTAAGCCAATTAATCA
>BQNB010035345.1:0-48261 GCA_026074375.1 Tanacetum coccineum | reverse complement strand
ATGAAATGAAATTGTGATATTTGATTTGCTCTGCCACGCGTCCTGACTTCATTTGTCCATCCAAGAGATAGTGGAAAGGCATGTGTGACTTGTGGAATTAATTTCCTAGTCACGTGACCTGATGTCACATATTACATAACATATTTTGTAAAATATCAATTTGGCTTATAATGGACTTGGCTTGTTTGGGCTTTATATGGGCTTATGATACATGGGCTGGCCCGGCCCATAAAATGGGTTACGGGCTGGCCCAATAAAATCCGAAGGCACCGGTGGACTCGTAATCTCGCGCTCTTTTCATTCTCGTGTTCGGTTTTGTCTGCTTTTGTCTTTATTTTTGTCCTTTTCTTGATATCCGTACCTGCACATACACAAACACAAAAACAACATATATTTGCAATTTTTATTATGTTTTTTGTCTTTTGGGGTCATTTTTCAAGGTAAAAAATATGTATAAAATAGCGAATACCAGTACTGCTAGTTGTAATAGTTAGTTTATTAGTACTGTTAGTATTATATAGTTAGTATTGCTTATGTGATATGCATGAGATATATTAGGAATATATATGCATGATCTTATACTTATACTGGAAATCCTGTCAAGGAGATTCTTCTTAAGATGAATCTACCTGATCACAGGTCGGTCCTCACGGATCCGGAGGTTAATCCAACCAGACTCGGGCGAATGACAAAGCCATATTCGCCCACAAGCTTTATTGCTAACTGTTTTATTACAGGATCAAGCAAAGATGGAGATGGAGACACCTCGTTCCAGTGGAGTCAATTCACCACCCAATGCTCACACTTAATGTTTCCAAGTAAAGACATCATGACAACTGAATGACCTACAACACAGCTTCCGCAACTCTGAGAAGTAGTATCATGATCAAGAAAAGTGTGAGCATGCGGGTCCGAAGGTCACAACATCACATGAAGGCAATGCTACTCAACAAGGATGATTAAGAGATTTAAGATGAATGATGATCTCAAAGAAAGCTCAAAGATCGCACAAGTCTAAGAGACAAATCTCAAAGTTCACTACATAATGTACAACGATCTCAATGAATGAAGAATCAAAGACTACGAGCTACAGACAGAAGGTCGAAGAACTAGAATGCTATTATTCGAATTGTATTTTATGGGGTGACCTCCCTTAGGGGGAGATTGTTAGGATTATGAAAAAGACTCGGTCACCCCCGTGTATTGTTTAGTATAGCAAAGCTCGTAGTCAAAAAGTAAGCGTATGACTTTCGGTATTGGGCCGGGTCTTTTACCCAAGTGTTAAGCCCATACCCAAGCCCATAGAGCTCACAAACACATGTATATAAACCCCTTTCCAGCCATGGGAAGGGGTTGGTTGTTCATTTTATTACAAAGCTCTCATTTGGTGTTTCTCTCACTAGAAATACTTAACTTTCTCTCTCTAGATAATTTGCCAACCCAATCATCCATGCTTGTGTTATGATATCATGTATACTACATGTTAGCACTAAAAAAGCCAAACATAATTTGGACTCTACTTATCTATGGCACTGTCGTCTTGCTCATATAAGCAAGAAACGTATTGAAAAGCTGCAACAGGAAGGGCTTTTAAAATCAACAGACGATGATTCATTTGATTAATGTGTATCTTGTTTATCGAGCAAAATGACAAGGAAATCGATTCCACATCGTCCCGAAAGGGCGGCCGATCTTCTTGGAATAATACATACTGATGTGTGTGGTCCACTTAGACATGTGTCAAGACAAGGTGCTAGCTACTTCATTACATTCACGGATGATTATAGTCGTTATGGTTACGTTTATCTTCTTAAGCATAAACATGATGTCTTTGAAACATTCAAGGTGTTAAAGAATGAAGTGGAAAATCAACTCGGGAAGACAATCAAGGCTCTTCGATCAGATCGAGGTGGCGAATACATAAGCCAAGAGTGTGTTTGGATCTAAAACTGAATAATTTCTTTGACGCCGCTTGCCGGGATTTGTGATTAAGGATTCTCTCTCTCGTTTGAAGTTTGTTGATCAGATTTGAAGACCCTTATCTTTCTTCAAAGTTTTGTTTTTGTTTAAAAAAATAAAAAAATTTATAAAATTTAAAAAGTAAAAAATATATATTTTTAATTTCTTTTAGTATAATTATCATATAAAAATCAAAAAATCAAAAAAAACAAGAAAAAATTGTCCATAAAAAAAAATAAAAAATAAAAAATAAACAAAGTTAGTAAAAGAACACCAACAAATAATACCTTCAATTGAGGTATTATCCATAATAAGTTCCCAACTCGAATAAAAGATTTAAAAACTTACCATTTGTGTCACTTACGAAATACGGCTCACCTTAAAAAGTAAAATTTTTAAGAGCTACCGTGAAGTAAGTTTGATTATTTGGTTCAAGTTGTCTATCTCATTGTCCGTTAAAATTAGATTAAAAACCAAAAATAATCTTCTTTTTCTTCTTATCCATTTAATTCTTTTCATTAACCCTCTAATTTGTTTAATTCTTATGGCGTCACTCGATCATCGTTTGAACCCCCTCTTCTCAATTAAAGAATGCATGTCTTGTGGAGCTTTGTACACTAGAAACTGTGGTTGTTCAAAAGGGAGTCTTGAAGACAAGATTCTTGTTCCTAAACCCCCTCATAATTGTGCAACTTGTGGAAACCCGATTAATGGTCTAAATTGTCGATCTTGTGCTTTTGTGCGAAAATGTTTGAATGAAGGTTGGTATACAATTCGTGATGAAAACGAAATTCCAAACACTTCCGAGTCGTCCAAAGACAACACTAACGTTGTTAGTGCACCTCAAGCAAAGGGTAATACTCAACTCTAGGGGGTTGATTATGAAGAAACTTTCTCACCCGTGGCTGACATTAGAGCTATTAGGGTTCTCATATCTATAGCAGCGTTCTATGATTATAAGATATGGCAAATGGATGTCAAAACTGCCTTCTTAAGTGGTTATCTTGATAAAGACATTTATATGGTACAACCTGAAGGTTTTGTTGATCCTAATCATCCCAGAAAAGTTTAAAGCTTCAAAGATAATATATGGTTAAGCAAAGCATAAGAAGCTGGAATATAAGATTTGATGAGAAAATCAAAAAGTTTGGTTTTGCTCAAAATCTTGATAAGCCATGTGTATATCAAAAGGCTAGTGGGAGTAATGTTACATTCCTCATCTTATATGTTGATGACATATTCATCATGGGAAATCATATTCTAAGTTTACAAAGTGTAACGGATTATCTTGGAAAGTGTTTTGCTATGAAAGATTTGGGGGAAGCAGCATTTATTCTTGGAATCAAAATCTATAGAGATAGGTTAAAGCGATTGATTGGACATAGTCAAAGTGCTTACATGGATAAGATCTTGAAGAGATATAGGATGGATAATTCCAAACGTGGTCATATCCTCATGCAAGAAAGACTTGACTTGAACAAAAAACAAGGTGCTTCAACACCTGAAGAGGTGAAGCGTATGAAAAATGTACCTTGTGCTTTGGCTAGGATCCATTATGTATGCAGTTAGATGCACTAGACCTGATGTTGCGTTCGCGCAAAATATAACAAGCCGTTTCTAACACAATCCTGGTGAACCTTACTGGACAGCTGTGAAAAATGTTCTTAAGTATTTAATAAATACTAAAGATATGTTTTTTGGTTGTGGTGGAAAATTCCGATGAAGTGAACTTCGGAGTTGATTGCTAATGCGATGTGGACTTTGAATTGACAGAGACGAATCAAGTCTCAATTGGTAATTTTTTAATGGGGTTTATTTTTTTTTTTTTTGTTTTGAACAGAGACGTGATGGACTGGAAAAGCTCCAAGAAAAGTACTACAGCAATGTCTGCTACAGAAGCTGAATATATTGCTGCTTTAGAAGCTGCAATGGAAGATGTTTGGATTAGGAAGTTTATTTCAGGTCTTGGTATAGTACCAACAATAAACGAAGATATTTTGCGACAATTTTGCAGCACTTCTTATTGCTAACGAACCGGGGGTTCAGAAAGACGCCAGTCACTATCATAGAAAATACCATTATGTTCGTGATTGTATTGAACTGTGAAAAATAAATCTTCTTAAATTTTACATAGATAACAATCTAGCTGATCCTTTTACGAAGGCTTTACCTAAAGGAAAGCTTACTCAACATGCTAGGAGCATAAGACTTCGTTTAGCTAATAGTTTCATGTAGATCTGTGTTTTAGTATTTGGATAAGGGATGTTTGAACAATTTTATTTTATGATAATGATACTTGGTATTTTGTTATTTTTATTATAAATTATGTCATATATTTGCATGTTTAAATCCATGAATAATATTTATTATTTTAAATTAATCCATTAGCGGTTAACAATATGAGAATATTGTTAAATTAAGACAAATCTGAGTGATTGGTGATATCTTGGCTATTAAGGAATGTGTCACCAAAACTCACAAAATTCATAAGATGAAATATTGGATTACCCCAACCCAACACAGAATTCTTACTTTTTGATCGTCGTCATCAAGTAATATCTTGTAGTGATTTTATTACTAAATTCGTTAGACTTGAGATGCAAGTAGGTCTAGCACTGTGTGGATAATCTTTCTTGTCTAGTTTAAAGTTTATCTGAAAGGTGATAGATAGGATCTATTTCAGAAGTGATTTTGAAGCATGGTGAGTAGACACTTGTAGTCAATAAAGAATTTGTTCCTTTAATAGTTAAAGAATTTGTTCCTTTAATAGTTAAAGAATGATGCCACTAGGCCCCTCATAGAATTAATCAGATGTGTGTATGGCGTACCCGATAATCTGTAGATATGTTCACTGATTGATAATCTTTGTTGTTACATATATGAGAACGAATCGTTAATAATGGAATGATTGATCCACTAAGGATTTCTTGCAACTTGCCTTCTAACTAATATGGTAAACACCTTCATAATCAATGTAAATAGATAAAAGGACATTGGGTTACCCTGTCTTAATCCTTTCCCACCTTTGAAATAGCCAATCCTATCCTCATCAATACTTAAACTGAAGGTTGTGGTAGACACACATTGCATGATCCAATTTACCATTTTCAGGTGGAAACCAAATTTCTCCAAAATAATGCCAAGAAAAGTCCGTATCATATGCTTTTTGAATGTCTATTTTGAATGCAACTCTTTTTGGTCCACTTTTCCTATTATACCCCTTCATTAGCTCCTCAGTTAGAAGTATATTATCATAGATTTGCAAAAACCGGGAAAAGGAAAGTTGCGGTTTCCCCCCTCTTTTCCTTAGTCGGCCGAACCACCTCTCATTGAGAAGGTGAGATTGCTTGCTTCTTCTCCAAGCTAAGAGGTGTATAAATAAGGGCTTTGGTTCATTTTTTCTCTCATAACTTAAATTACAAAAACCCTAAAAATCTCTCTTGTCTCCTCCTTGAGTTTGACCAATTCCCAAAACCCTTTAGGGGCTTCGTTTTCTTCCTTTGGCGTGCGATCGAACCGAATACCTTTTAGGGTTTCGGTTTTATGGTTTTTATACCACATACGTGAAGGTTTGTTCGTGTGTTGATTGATTCAAAGACGAAGGTGATCGTTTGGTTAAACACTACTAGTACTAGCATACCTCGTTGTTTGCTAAGAACGTATTGTGTGTGTCGACTTAGAGGGATCATACTTTTGATCCTAGTGGTTTCACATAGTGTTATACTTACACATATATTCAAGGCGGCGTTTTGTTTATTGCTAAAAGGTACGCATGTTCTTGAACCCTTGTTAATTATAAGTTCTATACGTGTTTAATCTTTTCGCTACGTACTCGTGATATATTTAATGGTTAAATAGATGTAAAAACCCAACAAAACCAAAATACATTGCATTAAGGAATCCGATAGCAATGAAACCTCGACATGGATTCTTGAACTACCAAAAACCTAAACGATCACCACAACTTGTAGCAAGCCATATAAAATCACAACCTATGATCACATATCAGAGTTATCACAGAGGATAAACCAACACAAACACAAACACAAATACATATCCACAAATCCAGAAACTAAAAGAAGACACCAAATACCATGCATTAACAAATTCGATAGCAATGAAACACCGAAACCCTAAACAATCGCCATTATATAAATTTATTAAAAAAGTTGGGTAAAAGATGACGGGCTTGGTGATAACTGTATTGGGTAAAAGATAATGAGTCTGGTAATGTGACGCTAATGTGAATGTGATGCTGTCTTAGGCTTCACTTATTGGTGGCTCGTGAGGGACAATGAGAGCCTCACCTCACGAGTGAGCCTACTATAAGAGGATTTGTCATGCGTTAAACAAGCCAAAAATCACTCGGTATCTGTGCTACTTTATATTATTTATTTAGGTTGTGAGTGTGTGTGGAATATTTTATGATGTATATTTGTATAAAGTGGTATTTAATTGTGCTTGACTGGTGAGGGCGTTGTGATTGATAAGGGTGAATTGTGAAAGTAAGTGAGGGTAAAAAGGTAAAGAGATAAACTGATATAACACTGAGGTGGAAGGTGAGTGAAAGTGTTTTCCGATTATAGGAGCTTAGAGGGCTAGGTACCATAACACCATAACACCGCCACATCAGCTTTAACACCATAACGCCAACATACCAAAATACTCCTCTAAGCATAACACCACATAACACCATTATTTTGGGACCCACCAATTTTCTTTTTTCCGATTTTAAAACAAACTAATTTCATTTCATTATTTAACAATAAAAATTACAATACTTAAAAAGAAAAAAACATTCGAAATTTAAAAAAAAAACAAAAAAAACGTACGAAAATAAAAAAAACTACGCCCTAACGACTACTTCCGGAGCAACTTATATTTGTCTAGAATGGCTTGGTTTTGCTCATTGATAAAATAGGAGTCGTCCTCCGGCAAATCCTTCGTGCTAATAGCGAGAAATTTCATCTATTCCAAACGCATCACCGTGTGGTCTTTCTCTTTTACCACCTCGAACGCCCTTTCGGCGGCTTCCCGTTTGAGACGAAGCTCGTGTATAGGGAATTGTGGTGGGTTTTGTTATAATCTCCTCGAATTGGCCTGATGAGCTACTCTCCTCGATGCTCGCCGATGTATTGGATTTTATTTTTTTCTCGAGACGTTTGCCGGGAGGATGATTGGCTTTGTTGCTGTGGTATAGGGAATTGTGGTGGGTTTTGTTGTTGATTTTGAAAATTTTGTTGAAATTCAACAAAAGCTTGTTGTTGTAAAAAAACTTCTTGCTCAGGAGTCATCGGAGCTTAGCTAGAGAACCTGGGAAATTGAGCATTTGACGTAGAGTCGGAGTTCATGTTGCCAACAAGGAGGTTCCAAAACCATTCGTTAGGAAAGTCCGACATTTTTTTATAGTGAAAGTGTATAAAAATTGTGTTTAAAGTTGTAGATGTGTGAAAAAAGATATGAGAAAGGGGGATATATATAGGGGTATCTAAATTTTTTGAAAAAAGTAAAAAAAAAAAATTAACTTCGGCCCGTTGGGGCATTAAATGTTTTTGAAAAAAATATTTTTTTTTAATTCTGGAAAACTAGCCGTTGGCTAGGTTTAAATTTGACTAATTTTTTTAGAGTAAATTACGCGGTTCGTCCCTGTGGTTTAGGCCAAATCTCTTTGGTCGTCCCTGATCTTTTTTTGCCTCGTTAATCCTTAAAAACAAACTATGTAACACCATCCATCCCTATCTCTAACGATCGTTATTTTTCTTAGTTAAGTTCCGTTAACCCATCCAGGCACGTCACACGTGAGCGTATTTTTGTCCTTGTCTTTTTGCCCCGTTTATAATACTTTTTAAAAATTTTATAAAATAAAAAGTATATAATTTATAAAAATATTTATACATCGAAAACTTTTATAAAAGTTTCATACTTCAAAAAAAATATTTATACTTCGAAAAAAAATATTTTTTTAAAAATTTTTATAAAATAAAAATTTTATACTGTGATAAAAAAAGTATTTTTATACTTCGAAATAAAAAATTTATATAAAAAAAGATTTTTATACCCAGGATGCATGCATCCATACGCTCCCTACAAATCAAATCATATATGGCCAAGTGCATAATAGAGCACACACAAAAAAAAGATTTTTAAAAAATATTTACCATATTTTATTTTTAAATTTTTTAAAAATTTTATACGTCGAAAAAAATATTTATACTTAGAAAAAAATAAATTTTTAAAAATTTTTATTTTCGAAAAATTTTGTAAAAATTTTATACATCGAAAAATATATTTATACTTCGAAAAAAACATTTTTTTCTTAAAAATTTTTATAAAATAAAAATTTTATAAATATGTTTTTGAAATCCTTTTTTTTCGAAGTATAAATTTTTTATTTCAAAGTATAAAAATACTTTGTTTTCGAAGTATAAAATAAAATACTTTTTTTCACAGTATACAATTTTTATTTAATTTTTTTTTTGAAGTATAAATATTTGTTTTGAAATATAAAACTTTTATAAAAAATTTCGAAGTATAAATATTTTTATAAATTATAAACTTTTTATTTTATAAAAAATTAAAAAAAAATATATTATAAACGGGGCAAAAAGACAAGGACAAAAATACCCTCACATGTGACACACGTGGATGAGGTTAACGGAACCTAACTAAGAAAAATAACGATCGTTAGAGATAGGGATGGATGGTGTTACATTGTTTGTTTTTAAGGATTAACGAGGCAAAAAAAAAAGATCAGGGACGACCATAGGGATTTGGCCTAAACCACAGGGACGAACCGTGTAATTTACTCTTTTTTTTTAAATAGCCAAAAGTAGTCGTTGGTAAAATTTTTCTTCTTTTTTTTAATAAACCTGGCGTTGCCAGCGTTAATGTGACAACGCCCGGGCCAACGCCGTTGGGAGTGGTAACGTAGGGGTTAATGAATCACGCCCGTGCCACAACTGAGCATAACGACAGGTCCCTGGCGTAATCATACCCATCAAGTTAAATGGAGAAAAGTGATCAAATTATGACATCTTTTGTGACAAAGTTGCCATTTAACTACTACCCATCCGTCCCAAATTAAGTGTCCACTTGACTTTTTTCAAAGTCTTTTTCTCAAACTTTTGACCTTATATTTTCTTCTTACGTTATATGTACTTGATAGCAAAATATGAATGGATATAATTTTGAATAAATTATTTCGTTGGTAGAATTTTCGTTCAATATTATATAACACACAACAGGCGTTATCATACCAATCAAGTTAAATGAGTAAAGTGACAAATTTGAAATCTTTGTGACAAAGTTGCCATTTTAACTAGAAAGTTGAATACTCGTGTGGCACCCTCCTCTTTCTCACTTAATTTCACTAGCACAAACGCCAAAGAAGTCAACAACCACGACTCCTCCTATGGTCTCCCACTGCCGTCATTGATCACCGCTGCCTTGTGCTCCGTCATTCACGTGAGGTAAAATTCTAAATATATTATCATTCTTTACTTAGTACAGTCGCTTGTATGTTTTTTTTATCTATCTTTTCTGGTTTCTTTCATTACCGAGTAAATATATATCTTCTTTAATTTGTTATGCTACAAATATTTATAGATGTCTTATGTTACTTTTAGGAAAATGACACCAAAACTTATTATTAGTATCATTTATGCCAATTTCCTTGAGATGTTGTTTAATGTAATTTTTTTTTAATAAATGTTACCAGTCAATTTTCTTATCAAATTGTTAAGGGTTAAAGCCATCTAATATTAGAATACCCGTCAAACTTTGTTGGTTTTGGGTTAATATCAACAAAACCCCGTTTTTTACTTTCAAAATCCACATCATCTACCAAATGTACATGCCACATCATAAATTTATACCGTTATGATCCGCGTCAGATTCTTTATATTATGACGTGGCATGTACATTTGGTAGATGACGTGGATTTTGAAATACCCATCAAACTTTCTCAAATATAGGCGGGATCATAACGGTACATTTGGTTGATATTAAACTTAAATTTGAAAGTTTGATGGGTATTTGTAATATTTAATTGGGTTCATGTTTGATAACTACAGAACATTTGAGAAAGTTTGATGGGTATTTTGAAACACCTAACTCCGCGTAATCACTTAAAATAAAAATAATAAAAAATCCACGTATTCAATTTAACAGGTGTAGCCGGTTTCCGGTCACGACACGTAAGCAAAAGTAGGATATTGAACTGAAATTTGAAAGTTTGATGAGTATTGTGATATTTTATTGGATAAGTGAACATTTGAGGAAGTTGCTTGCTATTAGATGGCTTTTTAACCCAATTGTTAAAAAATTAATGTGATGTATCTAGCTAGTTAGATATAACTGATCGTGAACAAGAATGTGCTTTAATTGCATCCTTAGCTCAAAATTTACAACTTGAAATTGAAAAGTGCAATGAGGCAATTCGTGAATCTAAGCAAACGAGTTACTCATTGATGATAGAGCTTGAGAGATGCAAGAAAAACGAAACAATTATTGATGTTAACTTTGTAAAACGAAAAGAGGCACTTGAAAGGTTATAGTGAAGCAGTACACTGCGAAAAGCTTTTGACTAAACAACTGAGTGATCAGTTGTTTACCAACTGCTTCCAGAGAAAGACCTTCGACAATAATATGGTCATGCAAACATAGAAGTGTGTATAGACGTAAACTTGTAGAGCCATGAAAAGTGTACGAGCATACAAGCATGTAAGGATTATATGGGTCACATACAAATTATGATAAAGAAAATAAGTGTAAAGGCAATAAGGCTAACAGTATATTGGTTGATTTTTCCAAGTTAGTTTATACTTTTTACTGACGTGTATAATTTCCAAAATACTACGTGTTAGCAGCAAATATGATATTCGGATGAAATTTTAAAGTTTAACAGGGAGCGTCTTTTTGTGGATGTGTCTATAAGTTTTTTTAGGCTAAAATTATGTCAAATTACTAAACTGATATACATACAACAAATAGGATTCCGAATGTCGATAAATTGAATTGTGAGAGAAATATAACAGCCTTTAATATGTATAATCGTGTGTTCTACCACTAGAAAGTCACACTTCAATCCATACTTGAACATTCATTATGCTATCGAGAAACATTTGTTTGTGTACACAGTAAAGAGTTATCAACAAACTAATTTTGATAGTACATCTGATCCAATGTGAATGATGTTCTAGATGTGCATGTTCTTCCTGCTGCTAAAGGGCCAATTAGACTCGCCTTCTGAGTGTAACACTAACATTCATCTATATAAATTAACACTTGTATAAAAAAAAATTAGCATCTTCTGATTGTTTAATTCTGTCAAATTGCAGCTTTTGGTGTCAAGAGTGAGTTGGGGAGATAATGGGCTCTAGACATGATGAAAAGAGAATGAATGTAGAAGGCGATAGACTAAGCAGTTTACCAGATGATCTTATCCATAAAATTCTATCTTCTATTAGCCTTAAACAAGCCATTGAGACAAGTACTTTGTCATCTAGATGGAGATACATCTGGACTTCAATGCCTTATCTCGATTTCTCAACTGAAAGTTTCTCAAAGTGGAAAATGTTCTCCAAATTTGTCACTAAAATTCTGTCTCGCCGTATCAAGTAAAGTTGGTCTTCTGTTAAGCTAAGAGTTCACGGAAAAGCTACCCAAGGTTGGGCATTGAATTCATTAACTATGCGTTTCTCATAATGTCGAACAACTAACATTTGTATCATCTGCTAATAAGGATATATTCCTATTATCTTTTTATGTTCCCAGTCACTGAAACGTCTTACATTGACTTGTCTTCTTACTATGTGTCCTGTACTCTCACATCAATTGGGACCTCCCAGCTGTTAAAAACGTTGTGTCTCACTAGTGTCAAATTGGATGATGATTTTTTCTCCAACTGCCGAATCTTGAAGAATTTACCTTGTATTCTTGCGATACGACAATTCGTCTTTCTGAAGAATCTGAAGACTCTCTCCTCAAAATTTTTTATAAAATGTATTTTTTTTTTTCCCAAAAAAAAAATAATAAAAAAAAATCAAAAACCTTTTTTCCTAATCTAACGGCATTAGTAAATCTATCCTGCAATGTGGTGAAGTAGAAAGCCCTCAACTCAAGAATATCTTAATGAGGAGAAAGATTATTATTTTAATTGTAAACTTTTCTGCAGTATGCTATCCTTTCATTGGAGAAGGTGGATCTTACTATTCGCTATCACACAAAAGCTCAACTATTTTTTGTCTGCTTCAACATTCCATAGTTCGAATTTCTTACAGTACTTAGAATTGGTTGAGGGCGGATATGTTGCTATGGTTGTTTTATGACATGCCTTTATAATTGATATGTCTGTAGAATTGGGTGTCTCTTTTATTCATCATATATAATTTGCTTTATTGTGTTTAGTTTTTATTTGGCTTTTTAAATCTTTTTTCGCAAAGTGTTTCGATTTGAAAAGGACAATATCTTTATACATTATATAATTTTAAAAATAAGATGAGTTAATTGCATAAATGGTCCCTGTGGTCTGTCGGGTTTACGACAATAAGGCCTAAACTTTTTTTTTTCCCGGATCTGTCCCCAACGTTTTCACCCGTATAGGGTTTAGTCGTGACAAACATTTTCGGTCACTTGACCGTTAATTTATGGGTATTTTTGTCTTTTCAAATATATTTACATTAAATCATATATAACTTTAAAATATGGTTATTTTCACTGTGGTTTATGTGATATCACATATTTTAGTCCGTCATTTTTTTTATATTTTTTTCAAACTTTCTAATTAAGGTGACGTTAATTTTTTTTTTTAAATTTATGTAAGAATATTTATAATTTTCGGTAAAAATGTTTTTTTGAAATGTTTTTAAAAAATTTCTCGAAAATGTTTTAAAAAAAATTCGAATTTTTTTTTTTGAAATTTCTCGATTGTTTTGAATTTATGTAAAAAAATTCGAATTTTTAAAAAAAAAAATATCTCGAAATTTTTTGTTTTAAAAATTTATGTAAGAATATTTAAAATTTTCGGTACAAAATTTTTTTTGAAATGTTTTAAAAAAATTTCTCGTAATTGTTTTAAAAAATATTCGAATTTTTTAAAATTTTTTTTCTAGAAATGTTTTACAATTTATGTAAAAAAATTCGAATTTTTTAAAAAAATTTCTTCGAAATTTTTTTTTTTTAAATTTATGTAAGATATTTAAAATTTCGGTAAAAATTTTTTTTGAAATGTTTTAAAAAAAATTTCTCGAAATGTTTTAATTTAGTAAAAAATTCGAATTTTTTTTTAAAAAAATTTCTCGAAATTTTTTTTTTTTAAATTTATGTTAGAATTTTTAAATTTTCGGTAAAAATTTTTTTTGAAATGTTTTTAAAAAAATAATTCTCGAAATGTTTTAAAAAATATCGAATTTTACGTATGTTTAAATCTATGTAAAAAAAAAATTCGAATTTTTTAAAAAAATTTTCTCGAAAAATTTTTTTTAATTTATGTAAGAATATTTAAAATTTTCGGTAAAAATTTTTTTTGAAATGTTTTAAAAAAAAATTTCTCGAAATGTTTTAAATTTATGTAAAAAAATTCGAATTTTTTTAAAAAAATTTCTCGAAATTAACTGTTACAGGGACCATTTCTGAAACACAAGAAACCACATGGATCATTTCTGAACAAGCACGAGGGTATTTATGTCATTTATACCAACTAAACCAACAATTAACGGTCAAACAAACGGAAAATGTTGGTCAAGGGACTAAACCCGATACGGGTGAAAACGTTGGGGACAGGATCCGGGAAAAAAAAGTTTAGGGACCTTTTTCGTTAAACCCGACAGACCACAGGGACCATTTATGCAATTAACTCAATAAAGATTAATAGAAAACAAAATTAGTTTGTTTTTGTAGCAAGTTCTTACATGGGTAAGCGCAATTGCATTTGATGGCTCTTCTGACGAGGTTCATAAAATTGCAAATTTGTTACGAAATCAATACAAATTATACGTATGCAAAAACAGTGAAGACGTGTGTAAACAGAGTTGGGGAAGTGATAACGAACCAAAAGATTACATTGTATTGACTTTATATAATAACAAAGATTACACGAGGTATAAATAAGCCTTGCTTAGCTTGAAGGCTAAGCTAGGTTAACTAACGGGTTAGGCCTTTATTACTAACTCTAATATCTAAATGGGCCTAAACTAAACTAACCTAATACGGGCCTAATAAAACGTACTATTAATTCTAACATCCCCCCTCAAGTTGGAGCATAGATATTGATCATGCCCAGCTTGTTACAAATATAAAACCCAAAAGTATTAAGCAAAAGTCTTCTGCGAAGCAATAATCCAAATCTTCAACAAACGTAAAACTAATCGATCTCGCTTGGGACCGAACTAAAATACGAAGCAACCTGAAGAAAAGAGGTCTCAATAGATCTCACTTGGATCTAATCAAAATACGAAGCAACCTGAAGAAAACAGGTCTCAATAGATCTCACTTGGATCTAATCAAAATACGAAGCAACCTGGTCTCAACTAACCAAAGAACTGCAAAAACGAAGCAACCTGTCGCAAAAGTCTCAACTGACAAAAAGTTCCAAAAGACGAAGCAACCTGTCTTGATAGGTTTAAGCTAACCAAAAAAAAAATCCCAAAAGACGAAGCAACCTAACCAAAAAATTCCAAAAGACGAAGCAACTTGTAGCGCAACTAACCAAAAAATTCCAAAAGACGAAGCAACTTGTAGCGCATGTCTCAACTAACCAAAAAATCCCAAAACACGAAGCAACCTGAAGTGAGGTCTCAACTAACCATAAAACGAAGCAACCTGAAGTGAGGTGTCGACTAACCATAAAATGAAGCAACCCGAACAGACATGTTCGGGTCTCAATTAACCATAATATCTAAAAACGAAGCAACCAACCGGTCTCGACTAACTATAACTCTATTCAGTAACCAAAATCAAATGGTCTCATCGGGACCAAACTCAAAACTCTCATTAACCAAAAATCGATCTCACCGTATCGAACACTAAATCTTCAATATTGGAAATCCATAATCATAATCCGAAATCAGCAACAATACCAACCTCAAAATTATTCATAACCAAAATCATCAAAGCCCTCATAATTATTAACCAAAAATAAGCCACGAAATTCAGAATTAACATTAACAGCCAATACCGTCCTTCAAATCATAAACCAGTCCCAAAGAACCCTAATAAAATTGAAACAAAAAAGATTTGACAGATGCGACATGATCTTACCTGGGTTCTGGTCGGAATCACAACAAAAAGGGATCTGGAAAATATCTCCCGATAAAACCCTAGATCTGGATTTGAATTCACACGCCGACGCGTGAGGAAAGGCGGCGGCACGTGGGTGGGTTTCCGGCGACGGGATTTAGGGATTTTGCAATTTGGAATTAATTGAGTTTGATTATATGGAGGTGAGATCTAAAACGCACTCTACCTGGGTGCTCTCAAAACTGAATAGGTATCACAAGGCACCTTCATCAAAATTAATACTAAAATGCTAATTAGAACGAAACCCTAATTTTGATTTATTCATCCAAGCTCTGATACCATGTAAACAGAGTTGGGGAAGCGACAAACAACCAAAAGATTACATTGTATTGACTTTATATAATAACAAAGATTACACGAGGTATAAGTAAGCCTTGCTTAGCTTGAAGGCTAAGCTAGGTTAACTAATGGGCTAGGCCCTTATTACTAACTCTAATATCTAAATGGGCCTAAACTAAACGAACCTAATACGGGCCTAATAAAACGTACTATTAATTCTAACAACGTGGAAGGATCTTAAGATTGTATAGAAGGAACTCTTACCTTTCAAATTTTCTTTTCTATGCAAAATTTAACCAGACACTTCATCAAGGATATGTTTCATATAGAAATAAACTTGTATTCATCATTAAGATGAGTACATTAAACTGTTTGTGATTATATACTTAGTTTAAACCGTAATTTTTGTGTAGTGTCTTTCTTTATCTGTTGAACTATTCTCACATCAACCACCACCATTTGCTAAGTTGAAGAGTTTAAAGATCTATCCAGCGAGGGAGATATTACATGTGAAAGCAAATGTGTATACCTTGGTGAAAACATATCTCTTAGATAGTTCTCCAGGTGCCACACTCACAGTGGTTTTACGTGAGGTACATACACCTTATAGTATGCTGGTACACATATGCGCTGCAACATACTTATTTCTCTGATCCCTTAAAGTTCTTATTCAAGATAGATTTGATGCACTGTATTAGAAAAGGACAATAAATTGGTTACTTATGATCATAATTGGAGAGTATCTGTATATTTTTATATTTAATCTGATACATGGAAACCCTGCAGGAGATTAGAGCACACAAACTTATGGAAAAATTGCAGAAGTTGCTAAACCGATGGAAAGCAAATAGCGACAAAAACACAGCCCATGTGGATCAAGGGGAAGCTGAGAATCAGAGGGCACAGCAACACAAACTTATGGAAAAATTGCAGAAGTTGTTAAACCGGTGGAAAGCAAATAGCGACAAAACACAACCCGTGTGGATCAAGGGGAAGCTGAGAATCAGAAGGCACAACAAGAGACTATAATGGAGTCCCATTTTGAAGAAAGGTTGACACAGATCAAAAGCTATTGGGGTGAATTAAATAAGTGGTACAAGGAGGGGGATAAAAGGACTTGTCGCATCATTTCAATGTTGCGGGTGATTAAAAGGTTACTGAAAAAGCTGCCTGCATCACAGAGGGCTAAGATGCAACCAATGTATACTAGTCTGTATGCCGAGGCTGACACTTTCATGGATGATATGATGGATCGTGTGAGGATCCAATGTGATAAGAAGCTAAGGCGTTCAAATGTCCACCTGCATGAACTTGCTACAACATCACAACCGCTTTCTTAAAAGTTTGTAAGTTTCTTATTTATTAAAAAAATCCCATATTCACATCTGATAATTATGCTCAATATCCCAAGATGCTGGTATCATGTTGTCTTCTGCTTTTTTATAGGCTCCATCTTCCAAATTGCTTGGTGCAATAGTCGGCCACCTTAACCTTCACTATCTTTTGCCACTTGGGAAGGTGAAGATTTGACTTTGTGTGCTTATGGACTCAACTTTTGATGGACGTTTTGCATTTTGGTTTGTAATTATCTAATATCTCCAAGTATGATACTTATTGGATGTCGGGATGTTGATGACAAGTGTCATTAGATTTTGTAATTCCGTAACATCTTGATGTATGTTACTATGAAAATATTTGGGATCTTAGTATAAAGAAACGTATTGGTTGCTCACCTTGGGCACTGACGTGGCATACCTGAAGTCATGACACGTGGCACCATTATAACATGACAAGTCATCAAATGTTTGATAATAGCACAAAATTTAAGGTTGGATGGGGATTGTGTTTCTTTTTTTAAAGTTCGTATCTGATAACGGCTCAAATTGAAAAGTACGTTGCTATTATATGCCATTAACCCTATCTAATATCTCCAAGTATGATACTTATTGGATGTCGGGATGTTGATGACAAGTGTCATTAGATTTTGTAATTCCATAACATCTTGATGTATGTTACTATGAAAATATTTGGGATCTTAGTATAAAGAAACGTATTGGTTGCTCACCTTGATTTGTTTATGGTTTTATCTCATATATATACTGTATGTAAGAAAAATAGAAATCTGCACAAGGTAGAAGTCATGTGGCAATGGTCGTTGACTTTGTGGTCTTGATAAGTACCCAGAAATCAGAATACAGGAGATCGCAAAATGAATATGAACTAAAGTTCTCTAGTCCAGAATTGGCAATAAAAGAAAATCAAACAATGACAATATTTGAGAAACTTACATGATGTTAATTACTAGTTTAGACCTACCATAGGATGAATTCAAGAGCTTAGATACTGATTTCTAATTAAAGTTAAATTGTTATCGTTGGACCCAATAACTAAAAAGAAACACCCCTATAAATGCTGATATCGTGCCCTTAAATCAGCATTTCATTGCTTTTCTGGTATGGTTCGGACTTGATAGTCCTGTGTCTATCACAGATGATCCTGTTGCACAACCTACTCTTAAGATATACATTTATAAGCAGAAGCTTTTATGTCAGCAAATCCTAACGAGTAAAATACCCGTGCGTTGCCCGTCATACCAATACAATAGTGACATATGATACAATATTGAGATCAGTTTGTATGCCTTGTGAGTTTCTCTTTTTTGAGATATCCTTGCCTTTCAAGATTTTTCTTCGTACATTGCAACATTTTTTAAAACCCAAAATCATCAATTATCTCGCACATTTGCTAAATAATGGATATTTTGGAAAATATGGATATTCTTTAGTTTATGGTTACAAGTGTTTAGTAAAACAAATATATTTGTTATTTTCTCTAAATTTATATATCATGGACGAGTAGCCGTGTTTAGCAACGAAATTTTATATCGCCATATTGTTATACTCATATTTTGGTCACACAAAACACTTAACAAAAATATCACTATAACTATCTGCCGTTATAAAATCTCATTGCTATGCACGGGTACTCGTCTATCATTAAAAAAGCAATCGTGTGTTTTATAAAAGATAAACGTGTGCGTTTGAAAAGTTTTGATTTACGCGTTGATGTAGCTGTATTTTTAAGTCGACTTTTTTTAAAGCTGACATTTTTAATTGATAAAGCTGTTATAATAAATTATAAAGAACAAGAAAAGAAGAGATTGAGAGGAAGAAGAAATCTTATTTATATCATTCCAAGAGGTTACAATTATCAAGTATTTATAAGAAAGATAAATACATGTAAACCTTAACGGGCCGGTTGAGATAATGATGGATATACATAAGCCATTATAATATTTTACAACACTCCTCATTGGATATTCACCGTTTATCATACGGTATAGAATGCCTCGTTAAAAACCTAATGGGATAAAAACATGATGAAGAAAAAAAGTGCAGTGCGCATAATGCTCCTCCTCAATTTAATGTATATATTTCAAGCATCGAATGCTAATCTTCTGAAAGAGTTGCTCAAATACTTTTGTTGGCAACAACTTTGTAAAGAAGTCCACCAAATTGTTGATGTTAAGAATAAGTCCTGCAATGATGACAAAATATATGTGTAACTTCCAATCCAATAAAATCCATTGGTTGGAAAGTATACAATATGTGTACAAATATTAAAAGAAAAAATATACTCTTATGACACATATTAATTGCAGAATTAACATAAAAACCTCCATTGCACTTATGTATGACACTTGATGACCAATCATTCCTTAGAGACATGTGCAAAAGCAATTTATTTAATACGTGTCGAAAATGATTTTGATCCATATAAGGATTCATTCAATTTGATCAAATAAAGTTATTGAGAACTTTATTAATTGTTTCTAGAAGTTGAAGTTATGAGCCATGTTTGAGACAATATATATCATTCGTAGAATATGAGAGCTCTAATAAATCTCATTTTAGGCAAAAATAAATACTTGTCTCATAAAATATCAATAAGATATTTACATCCACCTCGAGATAATATGTCTCTTAATAATCAACTTATTGTTTTGTGAATCTATTTATTTCACAATTCAAGTATTAAAACACATAACTTTAGAGCTCTTATTTCGGTTCGCACAAAAACCGAGGTATATCCAATAGATTTTACACATTGACGTGTATAAACTTCACGTTGCAATACTTTTAGTATTTGCAAGATACCATGTCTTTTTATGTTGGTCAATCATTTCGTTGAACGCACATTTGGATACTAATTGATTTCTGATCCCCATCATGCATAATAGCAAGCAATATATTGTATGTAGACAAATTTATCGACGTCGTTTTGTTTCGATTCCATATGATTCTATACATACTAGACTTTATTGAGATCTCATTAATTACCTGAGGTTCTTTGGAACCTTCATGTCTAGTGTCTCTTTATGAGACTATCATGTCGAACAACCATCTTGTTTTCATGCTTCATATTTTTCATCCAAGTTTTTATTTGGAATCGATTTGTCTACCATGCTTGAGGCATGTCATAATAAAATAGTGTCCTTGAGGGACAACTTATAATCAGAGCATGAGTAGCTGAAATTTTGTTTTTGGCCAATGTTTATGTATGGCTATTAGATTATCCATTGAATAATAAATTCATAAAATTTCTTTCGATGATCAATAGAATATGATAATTCATTCTCGATTTGCAGCTACTTCTCTCATCCTGAAGGAATTATCCTTCTTCTATATCTCGTATATATACATTTAGGTGGAGTAATTTGCATAAAAAAACTGAAATGAGATATGTTTGGTCTATAACCAAAAACCAATTATGTAAATGGAGGATTTATAACAACATATTGGCATGATGCTAATTTTGTTGTTATGTATATTATAATATGACCCCATACAACAACAAAAAGTTTTTCTCTCGATATCATTAAAAATTTAGAAGTTATTCATCGGATATTCATGATGAAATACTTACTCTAGAATGTTAGGCTCGTTTTGAGCTATTAATCATGCAAACTTGATGTTGCGATTTTATGACCATTTAGATGATGCATCGATTTTAAACTCTAAATGACTCATACAATAGATTTGTATGCCTACATATATCCATTTGTTTTCTTTCCAAAAAATTAAGGAATTGAGTCCCCATTCTAGTTGATAGATTATTAATCAACTTCTTTTGAGAGATAACAACATTAGATGGAAGAATCTTATTCTTCTATAGTTTTCGCATCATTAATGACTCGGGATGGTGTAACCGGTCATGCCAAAAATATTATTGCTCATAAACTTATGTTATGGCTATGATTAGCTTTTACTAATCTTTATATAATGCATGTTGAGGAAGTTACAAAAGAATATAATGCATCATTAATATTTAACTTCGTTCCTCATGACAATTTTATATCATAACATGAGTTTATGATATATTTTCGTTTTAATAGATCTTGAGGATCTTATATTAAAAAAATAACACAATGTTATATTATTTAATTATGGGCAAATGGCACAAAAAGGTATCCAACTTAAGGGTCATTTTCAATCAAGGTATCAGACTTTTTTTCTTGCATAAAAAGGCACCCAACTTATATTTTTTATGGCCAATTGGGCTAATTTCATGTAAATTTTTTAAAAAAACAGGATCATCCGTTAAGAATTTACAATTTTTATATTCAAAATTCACCGTAAGCCAATACTCTCCCCCACCACCATCCACAAACCAATATATACCGCACCACTCTTCTCACCTTGTTTAAGGAATAACAAGCCAAAGCTGAAACTCGCCCACCCACACACTGGCCGAAGTTAAATAATGCCTTGATAATCCTTGAAATACTTTTTAAGAACCTGTGTTTCGTAAGTAATTCTTCATACGATTTCACTGGTACATATTCTTCATTCTTGAGTCAAAGACCTTAAATTTATAAATTCATCTATTATTTAACTTTGATTATTATTATTATAAGTGGTGCACAGATATAATGTCTCACCAAGCTTACTTCCTGATTTATAAATTGCAAAATTCTTTTGTTTTATTATGAATATATTGATTAGAAGCACTTAGTCACTCAATAATATATGCAGCCAGTGAATGAATTAGAAAGTATGATCCTAATGAATTCAACATATACGTTGCCAATTTCAAAAATTCACTATCTTAAGCAAGAATCTATGTGTTGGCCAAGTAAAAATGTTCCCATTTTATTTGCATAATTTGCATAATAATATAAAAATGTGGGATTTACTTAATCCGTACATTTTGGTTTTCCCTCGTCAGCAATATTTATACGTCTAAATCAGATCTGCAGGAAAGAGAAATATCACTGTTTATCGTAAGGTATTAAATCTATCAATTTGAAATCTCAAAATTATGCAACTTTTCAGACCTTAAAACATTTGCATGTAGTCTTGATACCGTAGAATGAATTAATTAATTTAAATGACTCTTGGACAATCTAACAGATGATATTATGGCGGATGAGTAGGGAAATAGGTTTAGGGATTGAGTTATGGTTTGGTGGGATGAGTGAGGCCATAATTGGAGTACGGGTGCTAAAATAATTAAGTTGGCACGAGTAGATCACTGGAAGGTGTGGGGTGAAGAGCTTGGTGGACGGGGTGAAGGATGATACGGGCAAATAAGGTAAGGTTTATGGCGGTGATGGGTGAGGTTGGTGGTGGAGGCGGTGCTTGATAGTGATGGTGGTGGGGAGGCTTGGTGGCGGTGAAGATGATTGGTGGTGGTGGTAGTGGCCGATGGACTTGAAATGTAAAACTTAACGGATAATTGTTAAATATTTAACGAAAATACCCAAATTGGCCAAAAATATAAGTTGAGTGCCTTTTTGTGCAAGAAAAAAAGTGTGATACCTTGATTGAAAATGACTCTTAAGTTGGATACTTTTTTGTGCCATTTGCCCTTTAATTATTTTTATGTATCAAATTAGAACATTTTTTGTTCCTTGTAAATTACAGATTACCATCAACGAAATTGACGTGATGGTCAAAATTGGTCAATGTTAAACAAATTTGAGCAACATTTTTTTCTAGAAAATTGCGTGATATTATAAGTTTATCCAACACACTTTTCGCTATTTGTCTAATCATATAAACACTTAGCATATTAAAGAAAACTTATTGCAAAATAAATTATCCCGATTATCAATCTGACAATCTGTTAAACTAGATAGCTTTTTTTTATAGTGAGAATCTTGCAAGATTAGAGCATTAATATTAGCAAATTACACAATGTACTTAGATAATGAATAACTACTGTGTTAGTTAGTTGACCGAAAAAAATGCAAATAAATGAATTGCAACATAAATAATTTTTAGTTTAATAACCATAGAACTTGAGGTTCCATAACATGTAATGCATAATAAAACTTGAGGTTTTATCTTTTTTTCATAACATAACACAAAGTTATACTATTGATTCTACTAATTGAATCAAATTAGAACTCGAGGTTTTAATTATTTTTTTCAAACATAACATAAGGTTACGTTATTTTGATTCTATTTATCGTAGTAGAACTTGAAGTTCATACTTTTTTTAAAGAATCATAGTAGAACTTGAGGTTCTATTTTTTCTTTTTCTTTAACATAACATGAGGTTATGTTATTGATTCCATTAACCGGGTCATATTAGAACTTGAGGTTCTAATTTATTTTATATTATCGTGATTCAGTTTAGGAATCATCAAAGAATATATTTGATTCACTTGAGAGAATCATCAAAGCACATAAATCTCTTAAATAAAAACTAGCAGGGTATCCGCGCGTTGCGGCGGCGGGTACTCTGTGATTAAAGTTTAGTCGTCACCAAAATAAAAATGATAAACTGATAACCGGAGAATAATAATAATAATGATCCTAGTCCGACCCGGTCCACCCGTTCATACCGGTTCCACCCGGTTATCTCCGTTTCATTTTCGGGTGGTTTTTATTGGCTAGCCGAACCGGTACCCGTTGGTTTCGTCTGGTTTTTAAAACCATATGTATCATCAACTTGTTAGCATATAAATTGTATGAATTTTTGTATATTTTATGAGATTGTAAAATATTTTGATAACATGTAATTTTTATTTTGAGAGTATTTTAAAAATAAAACTAATTAGGGTGTTTAATATTTTAATTAGTGTATACTTGTAACATATGCTTTATAACATGTATTAATTAAAATTAAATTTAGGAGTGGTTTAGATATTTGTACTAATACTAAAAATTTAGAAAATTGACTATAATGTTTAATTGACTTGTACAATAAGCTTTTAAATTTGTATTACTTAAATATTCAATGAGAAGAGAGATATCAATCTCTTTTATATGTAGTATAGATAATTGGCTAAACGTAATGGTACGACCTTTTGCGGTCGGTCGTCCCATGTGGCAATAAAAGGGACCTGGTCACCTCACTATGCCGACCGAAGCAAGACCTGGTCAATTGGAGAAAGATTTCGTATTAAAAAAAATTAACTCTTTCTTTTATATTTTTATTTTTAAAAAAATAAACAATCCCCCATTCACTATAAAATCTCACTTTTTATACCATTTTTAATCACAAAACACATACATTTTATACACTTTCATTATCTTTTTTAAATGGCTTGTTCTGAACGAAAGCAGTTGGGTACCCACAGCTGGCAGACGATGAAATCCAAGGCTTTGGTTCAAAAACAAATAGACGAAGATATGGTTCAATCAGAAAGCGATTCTGGAATTAGCCTTGCAATTTGGATAGATGCATGCACAACTAAATAAGATCTTAGACAAAGCAACGATCACATTCCACAATATGAGCCGTGCGTTTGATCGACACTTTCTTAAAGAACAAGGTTTCTGAATAAAGATTACGAGCTAAATCTTTGCTATGTACAGAGAAAGCTGTAAAACTAAAAAAAACCAAATGAAGCTAAAGTTAGCTTGGATACATGAAAAATACAACCACTAGCTCAGAAACCCATATACGGTGGATTGCGTCATCACAGACACAGAAGATGGGTGATGCATAGCTTACTGCGGAATAGTTACAAATCAACTACATCTAGATGAAGACGCCTTAAGAGAAACACTAGAAGAACAAACAATGGATGAAAAGGCACAGGAGGAGAAGATTAGGCAAAAACAAGCTGATGATGATGAATACTTTATGGAATTTAGGGTGATGAGAATTGATTCAGATTACAAGTCATCAGATTAATAAACTAGAAACTATTTTAGTGTAATGTTGTTTTAATTTAATGTTTTAAATAAAGTATTGTATTTTAAATTCCGTTATTATATTTTCAAATTTTGAATATCCAACGACAGTTTTTTGTATTATAAGAATACCCCCACCGTCTCCGTCATTATATCACACAACTCCCTTATCCAACTATACAGATGAATTCCAATTTCACTTAATAACGAAAACGATCCATGGGAATACATCTTGAATAGACGATTTTGATCTCTATTTATAACACCCTGTACTGCGTTCGTACCCTAGTAGCGCACGAATGGTTGAACCATCTCCATACACCCCAAATTCAGTTTACCATATTATAGCCGATCCTGCGGTTAGTTGTTCATGCTCTCTATTCTCTAATAGCATATGTGTTGAACCATCTTCCTCAACCCCAAACCCAGTTAGGATAATACCTGGTCCTGCGGGTCTTGTTCAGCGAGCCAAGCTGCTTAAAGAAAATGTATTTATTCTTGATCCGGATGGGGCTTTAATGTCGACACAAGAATATATGCAGAAAGTTGTTAAGGATGTGGGTGAGGATGCTGATTTTAACAGTGAGGCGTAGGTTAGCACCACTAACTATGTGAATGCTTTTGGTGGCACTGTAACTGGATGTTTAGGAGGCATCGACAACTTTCTTAAGAAGGGAAAACCTAAACAAGTTGTTGCAATAGTGAAGTCTTGTTCTCTGAATGCTCTTGGAGATTTAAATGTGACTCTGAAAGATCTATCGGGTACAGTACTTGAAACAATACACTACAAAGTCCTTGATGTGGGTAGTTATGAAAAGGATATTACAGTAGGAACTGCTATGATACTTGCCAATGTCTAAGTTTTTACTCCTAAACCATCAAAGCATTACCTTAACATTACAAAAAAAATGTGGTTGAGGTTTTCCGTAAGGATACAGTTTCATTAGCTTAACGTTATTGTTATTCAATTCCGTAATGTAATTTTCAATTTCGTAATGTAATTTTCAATTCCATAATGTAATTTTCAATTCCGTAATGTAATTTTCAAATTTGAAATCAAACAACTACTATTCCAACAGATACTATTCAAATTATATGTTTTAAAACGTATTTGTGTTGTATTTTTAAATTCCGTCAAGTTAATGTTTTTTATTTCCGTCTTTTCTTCCGTGTATTTTTATTTTCGTATTTTAATTTGTAAAATGTTTAATTATTAATGTAATGTTTTTAAAAAAAATTGTTCGGTGTCCTCTGCGGTCACCACTACATGTGTTTGGTCACTGTGTGGTCTAAGAGAGAGAAAGCTGAGTTGGCGCTGACGTGGCGGTGTCCTCTGCGGACACCACTACATTCAGTCTTATGGTTATGTTTCTTGCGATTCTTTCGAGAAAATTAAGGTAGAACTTGAGGTAATCTCTTTCCTTTTTTTTAACGTAACACAAAATTGTATTATTTGATTCTCAATAAATACATCCGTATTGAAATCTATTTAATAAACATATTTAGATGAGTATATAATACACCAATACCTCAACTGTATCTTTAAATGACAAACGAAAAATTCGTATATCTATTATACTAAAAGATACAGCCCTTAAAGTTAATGGGCATTATCCAAGTCTTTTAAAACTTAATGCAGCGAAACTCAATATCAAGGGCGGTTACTTCTGCATTTACAACATTGATCCTGCAGTTACAACTTACAACATTAACTCTGCGATTACAACGTTTATTATGAATACAAATCAATCATGTCTTAACTTTAATATGAAGGTGATGGGTTGCTGGAGTTATCCTGCCATTACAGCCCGACAATTTACAACCCAAAAGAATATGAAGGATCCCGATTTCAATACTCAATTAAGACTTTAATTTATTTTCAGGTTTATTAATTTGGTTTGAGGTTTTGTTTTTGGTGGTTTATTAATAGTTTGTGTTGTTTTTTGTGTGCAGATTTGATGATTTGATTGGATTGAAGATTGGCACAATTTGATTGTAAGTTTTGTAACCTTTTTGGTTTTTGATTCACATGGTTATGGCTTGATTTAATTAGATTAGTTGTGTTATTGTGAGTTCCAAAACCATCTATGAATCTGTTATTTGAACAATACCACGTTACCATGTCGTCCTTATGTTGCGATTGCAGGAATGGGTTTTTGATGTTTATTTAGATGTATAGTATTGTTAAGCCCCAATTTATTGTGCCACATGTGACTTCGGCGTACATAGTTAACTTTGGTTAATGTGATTTGGGGATTTTTGTTTTTTAGGCTATTGAGACGGAAAGGCTGCTTATGTGTTGTAAATGGAAGGTGGTTGATCTGACATCGTGTGTGGATGTAGGAAAATTTATAGAGGAGGTATGCTTGGAGTTCAGTGGAATAGTAATAGACACAAGAACTCTGCTTGCTAAAGATCCACAATGTCTAGCTGAATATAATGAACGATATATTAGTATGATGGAGAAGTACTTTGATATGTATGATGAATTAAAGCTTCTCCAAGCATGTTCTGACATGAATGATCAGGTCAATATTATTTACAGTAATCTGTCATTTGTTTTTCTCATATTTAAGTTATAGTTGCTCAAAAAGTATGAAAGTATTGTATGCTTATAACTTGTTGTAAATTGCAATATGTAGGGACAAGTGAATGACTACGTGTCTCGCTAATTGCCCACATAAAGTTTCATATCATGGTGATATCTCATTCTTGATTTTTATATTACTTTTAATTTATTAGGGTGTTGCTGAAAATGGAAAACATTCGTTTGGGCCTATCGAAGAGATGCATCCACCAAACGACAATAAACATAGTGCTAGTCGTGTTTTATAAATTAAGAAATCCAGCGCATTGTTCATTTCGAATTATCAGCAATTTTATTGATTATGAGCTGAGGTATGCCAAGTTCTTGTTGCGCGAATTATGTCCATTTATTAATTTGAGTACGTTAAAGCTATAGTAGAACTATATGTTTCTGCCCTTTGACGTCTTCGGCTTAATTTAACTCGTTTAGACCTTTTTTTAGCCTATTTTAAGCGGGGCTGGCTTATAGGCTCTTTTGACCTATCATTCTTCAGTAACTATCTAAGTTAAAATGATAATATTTCTATCATAAGTTATTCGACTAGTAGGTGATCCAAACAATCATTAACATCGCGGTTGTAGTTAGTCAACAAGTTTATCTATGCGAATTTGGTCAACAAACACTATGGTTTGGATAGATCGAAGAAGGTTATAGGAGTACTTGTTGTAGTTTTAGACTGTTTATTTAGGCTCATCTAAGTTAAAATTAATTTTTATATATGTGAGATGCTTTAAAAATAAATAGTGTTGCAGTTTCGCGAAACTGTTTAGTAAGTTAAGTAATTTCCGATACTTGGAGATCGTCTAAATACGTATCTAACAAAAAACGCCACAAATTAATATAATATAGTAATAATTAAAGAAACATAGGAGAACGTATACGTAAGCTAAGTATCAACAAAATACTCTTTAGGGAGAGAGAATAATTAGTCAGTCAGGGCGGACAGGGAAGTCGGTAGTTAGCTCGCTCGAGATAGGTGAATGGAAATTCACGATTATGTCCCGAGAATCGAGCTTGAATTGATCATAAAGAGACTTGGGTTTTGGTTCTAATTCCTAATAACGCAAATGAAAAGTAAATTTAAGCATGCTAATTCAAAAAGGCAACAATTAAAACATTAAGCATTAAAACTATAACGGGGATTAAAAAAGCGACTAAAAACCTAAATTATCAAATTTTAACCCTAAAAATGCAAATTTAATTTCTAACAGTCCTAAATGATAAAAAAATAATTTAGAAAAAGTGGATTATATTATTTTGGCTTTTATTTAATATTTTATTAATTAAAAAAACCAGATTTCACAAGAATTAAATATTAAAAATAGTAAACTAATTATTAAAATTCTGGAAAAATTATGAAAAATACTTAAACCTGTTTAAAATCTATGAAAAATGAAAACTAGAAATAAGGCTAAAAGAATAAGCAGTTAAAAAGCAAATAAGCTTGAATAAGCAAAAACTGAAAAGACAAAAACAATTAAATGGTGCAAGTTATTAAACGAAAAAGACCCACAGGGCAATGTAAGATGTGTGTTGTTTAAAGTGTTGGGAGTTAAGGGGGAGGTCACAGGTTCGAAACATGTGACTTCCTTTTTGATGAAAACATTTTTTTTAATTTTCTTTTGGAAAACAGCTAAACTTTAAGAAAAACTAATTATCTTTAATAAAGGGACTTATTGAAAAACATTAAAAATAAGCTAGAAAAAGCTGATTCAAAGTGACAGTTTAAGCTTAAGACTTTTTAGCTTTTAGTAAAACTGTTTGACTATTTAGGACACAATAAGCAAATAAGAAAACAAATAATCTGAAAATAGATAATAAGCTTGACCTAATAAGCATAAAGGACTGGAAATAAGCAAAGAAAATAAGCTGAAATACTTTAAAAAGCTAAAAAGACGGCATACTTAAGACAGGACTTAAAGGACATTTGACCATTTTTATGCTAAGATAAAGGACAAATAAGCACTAGGTAAAAAGCTAAAAAGCTTAAACAGATGAAGAACAGGACTCAAAAGACTCAAATAAGCAAAAATAAAGCAAACAAGACAAAGGAATAAGCTAGAAAAGGCTAAAAAAAATGATAACTTAACTAATCTTTTGGCTTTTTTAAAATTATTACTACTATGAAACTAAAATATAAGACTAAAAAACACTTCATAGACAACTTAGTAAGCTGAAACAGATGGAGAATTAGACCTAAATAAGCTAAGTTCAATGAAAAATTAACAAAAATTAAACTATGAAGTGACCTCTAGAGATCTGTACATTAAGAACACACTACAAGTTAACTAGACTTAACTGCATTTGAGCTGAAATGTTTGAAAACCTATTCCTAAAACCACATTCTCAAAACCATATCAAAATCACTAGATTGAACTCATTTGAACACAAAAACCACACCTAAAGCATACATTTTATAAAGTTCATTAAATAAGCATTTTGAGACACAGATTTAGGACTAAAGACATAGAGTTTGAATCAAGACAAACTTAAAGAACTTAACAAACTTATTTAAGTTTATAAAACCTAAGTACCTAGGACTCCTTAGTAGCTTGTGCAAACTAAATTGAAAACCAAAAACAGCTTGTACACTATTTTAACCTATCTAAATCTCTTATCCCAAACACTCCTTTTAGTTTTAAAATCTCATTTAAACGCTAAGACATATCTCAAAAAGCTCAAATAAGCTAAAACAGACTAATTACTATAATAATTAAAGACAAATGATCAAAAATCTCATGAGAATAAGCAAAAGATATTAAGCTACATTAATAAGCTATATCCAAGATAAAGACCAGATTTAAATTGAAACATTATCTAAAACTATTTATTTTAACGTAAACATTAGACATATTAATGCTATCATTAGACGATTAAGCATATTAAAAGACAACAATAAGCACTAAAAATTCAAAATAACAGATATAAGCAGTTTGAAAAGCTAAAGAGACAATAAGCTAAAAAGAGTAAGGAGAGAGTACCTTGATCCTTTGCACAAAACAAGGATATCTACATGCATCAAATTACATATCGCAAGCACTACTTGTAAAAACAACTAGTACGACCCTATAGAGTCGTTTCATTTATTGGCTATCTTCAAAAGCGGTAAAACCCTAAACCTAGCCAATTTGATGTAACTCTAACAACTTGTAAACAATAAGCTTACACTAATTTGAGAATTTATATTTTATCTCATTTTTTTTAAGAACAGTATAAAACTTAGATAGCTTAATATATTAAAGAGAAATTATTGCATAAGATAAAACATGTGTGTAAATAGACAATTAAACTGAAATTATAGCTTTTATTAATTTATAAAAAATGAGTACAAAGATGAATACATGAAAAATAAGCTTAAAATTAAGCTAACCTAATCTACACTACTCTTAATCTAGATAAGTTTCCAATTCCTACTGGTGGATCTCCAGCTCTCCTATTTATAGCAATGATCAGAAAGGTTTCCAGGACTTCAGGAGCGCCTCATTCCTTTCATCTTAGCCCAAATATCTGATCAATCCAAATATTTCCCCCCTTGAGCCTATTGATCTTACTCTCACGTCCTTTCCACCAATAGGATTACTGGATTGCCAAGCTGTCAAATATGAGTCAGACGACTTGTCAGTCTACTAGAAACAAAAGGATGTGGGTGTAGGTGAAATTGATTTACCTGTGTTACTTCGTTTAATGGAAAAAAATAGGAGGGAGGAGAAACGTGAACAGTTATTTTGACTGGTTTATTACTGGGGGGCGTAGACCCTGTTATGGTTTGGGGTTTTGGGTCTTGACTTGGTCCCAGAAGGGGTTAATTTAAAGATTTTTGGATTAAAGGTTTTAAGGCATTAAGGGTTATATATACAAGGTTAATAGGCTGACCCGACCCATTAAAATGGGTACGGGTTAACCCATTAAGGATGTATACACCTTAGGCTTCATTATCGTGCTCGGTTTTGTCGGCTTAGGCCTTATTTTTGTCTTTTTGTCGATATTCGATACCTGCACAATACATAACGCAAAACAAGCATATATATAGCATTTATGATATGTTTTTGGTCGTTTAGGGTAATTTTATTAGGTAAAAGGTATGTGTAATTAAGCACATACCAAAATCCTCCATACTAAACTATTTCTGTGTCATCACGCAATGTCATAAACATACTTAGAAAACTAAAAAATTCCACCCCTTAGACTAATTACCTCGAAAAGTAGCATAAGTACTCATCTAAGGGATTAAGAAAATCACTAGTTTTTTGAAAAGCCTCCCCGTTTTACTATTTTATGCATTTATTATTAATCATGACATATCATAAACTTCACACGGAACAAGAAATACTAAGGCGAGGAAAAATAATAAATTCATCGTCCTTGATTTTTCACCCGCCCCAAACCAAGCTTAAAAACGAAATCATTGTTAAATACAAGTTAAGATGCTAACACTACTCATAAATGCTAATTGTGGATGCATAGCTACTTTTCGCTCCCTTATTCTTATTATTGGTGACAAATAAATTAAATTCTTATTCACATAAAGTAAACCTGGTTTAGACCACAATTAGTTTTGAGTAAATCAATTCCTAAAGATACGAAAATGGTGAGAAAAGGTCCACATTAAGGTTCTAATATCGCATGATATAGGGTTTATATCCTTTTTATTTCATTCGAAACAACTTAATTACAAGTCTAGAGACGGAGGCTTTATTTAGATAGCCCCAGAGTAGAAATTTGGCTTTATTATTATAATTATTGGCAAACGTATTAAAACCACGGTCCTTTAAACAACTGCCCATCGGTATGCAAGTCCGACCATAGTGTTAAGAGTCTTATTTCGACCTCGGTGATGCCTCGAACCTTTTTTGAAGGCTGCAATATCGGATGAGAGCCGGTCAAGATGCAGCAAACTTTTACCATCTCGGCGGATTATTATCTATGTACCTTATTTAAAGACGGGCACATCGATTGTGAGCCGCAAGAAGCAGTTAACTTTTATCAGCCATAATTTTATATTAGATTATTATTACATTCCACCCTTTAAATGACTACCACATCGGCTGTGAGCCGCAAGAGGGATTTGGTCTTATTCGGCTTTGGTTATTAACATAATTATCATTATAGCCTAATTTCAAGTCATGTTTCTTTTAACTACATAGACAACGGTAGCGATCGTTCAAAGATCCGTTAACCTATTTCCCCACAAACACTGATAAAACCTCAATGTGTAACTTAACTTTCACTAGAAGGAATCTCTACGAATTGACTTAAACTAAAATCCGCAAAAACCAAAGTAACTTTATTTATTAACAATTATATAATGTTTATTAAGCTAATGGGAGCAAAAAGCCACAATTAACCTCTATGAGCCTTAAAGAGATCCAACTACTCTATGGTTTAACCATCTAACTATAATAAAACTTTATAATATCTCGTTCTTTGTAAATTTAAATCTTTAATAAAAAGAACCGCGAATGCATTAGTCTAATAAAAACAAGCTTTTGCATATTTAAAGTCATCATGGAAACTTGCAAACTCTGGTTTTTCAAATTAGAATTCCGCGTTTTAAAAAGCATCTTGTATAAAAGTACTAAGCAAAATCCTTAAATTTATATAAGTTAGAGAGGCAAGCTAAAGCGTCAACACAATTGAACAATTCCAAAATTTATTCCATAAAAAGACCAAACTAACGGTCAAAAACACCTTTATGCTATTTTTGAAAACAAAATTAATTTGGCAATATTTATTGCTATTTTTGGTGGCAAAACGAGGTTACATGAAGACAAGGCAAATGCAAGTAAGATCAAATCGAAAGATCCCCCCATACTAGAACTACACATTGTCCTCAATGTGAGACAGTCACCCCTATACTAATTTCAAGGCATAATTCAAATATTAAGGGGACTCTACGCAAATTTAAAGCCGTTAATAATTATGCTAATAGATAAACGTTAATCAAAGATCAAGGGATATTGGATTCCGCATATATAAGCATGATGCAAGCGAAGGATTGACACGAGTGAATGATGGACAAAACCACGAGCACGAGAGTCTTTAAAATCCGGGGCAATCCTGGGCATAAAACACAAAACACGAAACACAAGAAAGGAAGAGGCGAACCTCCTCACATCACACTTATTCATAGTTATTATACTAAGATACTATTACTAAGGATAAGCATGGGGTGCCACCCACGAAGCGCTTGTTTTTGTTAACCGAGTCTTGAGCCTGACTCGATCCCCCATACTTGATTTGGTCAAGAGGATTAAATGGGATAAAAAAGTCAAGATAGGAATGTCCCCTCCATAAATCATCATCATGCTTTCAAAATCATTAATAAGCTGAAAAACTTTAAAGCCCTGATGAGATAGAAGATGATGAGATTTCTCCTCTTTTGAAATGAGAATTCCAGGATTGAAGACTTTGTCCTCATTTTCGGATGAAAATGGAAGTAAAGTGTCAAACACTAGATATAGGGGTTGGTAGGGTGGGTAAAACATTAGGCACATGAACATAAAGTTCTCTTGTCGATTTATCAGAAATATCATCCACCACTTTTGTAGTTAAAACTCCCGTATCGGGCTCAATATCAAAGTAAACATCATCATTTTGAGGTTTTTCAGGAGGACGAGGAGATGATGGAACATTATAAAAGTTAACGTGAAATGATTCATACTCAGGAAGGGAAATATAATCATTGTTAAGTAATTCTGCAAGAAAAAGACACCCCCTCCGAATCAAGTCCGTCATTCTCAATATACCCCTATGGTGTCAAGTCATCCGAGCAAGAAATAATCAATTTTCCTCCATACGAAGTCCTGATCCTCGAAAATGGATAGGAGATGGGAAAAGATTTGGATAATAGCATAGAATCTCAGAATTAAGTTTTCTGAGAGTAGGAGATGAATCATCATTCAACAATTTTTCAATTAGACGAATATCTTCTTCCGGATCGGCTTCAACAATTCCCGGTGGAATTGGATCGATAAGATCGAGTTTACCGGCGAACTCCTCGATAAGAAAAATTATCGTATTAGCACGATTAAGCAAATATTATACTGAATAGGGTATGGCATCTAAGTGATCAATTTCATTTCCTTTCCCGGTAAATAGAAAAGATAAAACCCCTCATTCTAGAATAGAATCATCACAAACGGGCATATCACACTCACTTTCATTATCGGATAAATCCTCGGACTCACTTGGGTTAGGTTGAGGTCCTTATCACTAGACTCATTATATTTCTTCCTATTCCTCCTTTTTCCAGAATAGTGTTAAGAAGCTCTCCTCCATTATGAAGTAGTCCTTAAACGGTAAGTCGGGGGTGATGCAAACTGACAAGGAAGTTCAGAAAATATTATAAATCTCAAAGGAATAGAACTTTCCTCGTCATCGTCATCATCATCGTAGTAAATAAGAGGCCTCCAATATTGAGAACTAACTTTAGCTGCATGCTCTTCCTGCTTTAGCTGATTCGAATTTTCATCAAGAGTTTGTAAATCTTTAGAAAATTAAAGTAACAATTCTTGCATACTTTCTGGTTTATTTTGCTCTTCTTCCACAGCTTGCTTAATTTTAAGAAATCTCTCATCAGCTAGCAATAAATCCATACTCTTTTCTTTAGGAGGAATTTGATCATACTTCTTTAAAAAGGCTTGTATAGCTTCCATTAGATTTTCTCGAGCTTGCAACATTTCCGTACTCGTTTCTTGAGGGGGTTGATGAAGGATGAAATATTGCTGGGGTTGGAATTGGTCAACACCGGAAGAATTAGAATTATAACAAGGTTTAGGTTCATAGTAATTTTATTCATTCGGCTGAACACTGGAAAAAAAGCAGAAAAATCATGAAACCCCCCAGTTTTCACAAAAAACAAAGATAATGTTGTGGAAAACTTGGTGAAGTTTGTGGAAAATTATTATCAAAGTTTTGATTGAAACACGAGTCTTTTGTAGACAACAGAAATTGAGGTGGACAATCAATTACCATAGTGAGCATTCGTTCACACCATAACTCCACAAAGATACGTCTGGGGTTTGTGGAAGAGGTAGAGAAAATTTGGAGGATTATTAAAAGAATTTAGATTTGGATCATAAATGTTAAAATTGCATTTCGAACAATATCCATTATCAAACTTACTTCCACACCACGCACAAAAACACAGTAAACAACAATACTGATCATCATCCATCCGGTTTTTACAATAAAGACAATGACGATAGTCGAGTGATGCCATAAGAATTAAACGATAGAGGAAAAGAAGATTATTTTTGGATTTTATGAAAGAGAAAAATTAATCAAAGAAAAATATTTTTGGTTGCGATAGTTAAAAGTGCACTATAGATATCTAGAAAACGTACAAAGAAGTGGAGGAGCGGGTAAGCACGAAGCTTTTAAAAAAAACTTCTCCTTTCGGGTCGAAGTTCGCAGGATCGACCCTCCTTATACATCTCTTATAGTTTGTTAGCTAAAGAAGAGCAGAAACGACAATTAACAAACGGTTATTTTCAATATTAAAATAAAAGAAAATAAGAATAGAAGTGTAATTTTTTTTTGTATTTATATAAAATAAAACAAAAACTTTCACGGGGAAAGGATCTTCAAGGCTCGAATACAAACAATCTCGCAAAAATCGCTACACCTCTCCCCGCACCGCCCATTTTGATGATTGTCTAATACGTATCAACAAATATGACCTCAAATGTATATAATAAAACAACTATACGTATACGTAAGCTAAGTATCATAAAATTATCCTAAGGAAAGAATAATTAGTATCAACAACGGAACGTTCATCCTCGGTAGAGGTGAATGGAAATTCACACGATTACATGACGAGAATTGAGCTTGATTACCATAAAAGATTGTGGTTTTGGTGTATCTAACTTCTAATAACCGCAAATGGAAAGTAAATTTAAGGCAAACCTAATCTAAAAAGGCACAATTAAAACATTAAACATTAAAACGATAACGGGAATTTAAAGAACGCAACTAAAACTTTAATTATCAAATTTTAACCCTAAAAATGTAAATTTAATTTCTAACAGTTCTAAATGATAAAAAATAATTTTAGAAAAAAGATTTATATTTTGTTGACTTTTATTTAATTTTTTATGAATTAAAAACATATTTAATCTAAATTAAATATTAAAAATAGTAAACTAATTATTAAAATTCTGGAAAAATTATGAAAAATACTTAAACCTATTTAAAATCTATAAAAAATGAAAATGGAAATAAAGCTAAAAGAATAAAGAGTTAAAAAGCAAATAAGCTTGAATAAGCAAAAATGGAAAAGACAATAACAATTAAATTGTGCAAGGTATAAAACAAAAAAGACCATAGGGCAGATGGTAGAGGGTGTGTGTGTTAAAGTGTTGGGGTTTAAGGGGGAGGTCACAGGTTCGAAACCTATGACTTCCTTTTTGACGAAAACATTATTTTTTCTTTTTGAAAACAGCTAAACTATAAGCAAAACTAATTAACTTTAATAAAAGGACTTATTGAAAAACCTTAAAAATAAGCTAGAAAAAGTTGAGTCAAAGTGACAGTTTAAGCTTAAGACTTTTTAGCTTTTAGTAAAACTGTTTGGCTATTTAGGACACAAAAAAAAATAAGAAAACAAATAATCGGAAACAGATAAAAAGCTAGACCTAATAAGACATAAAGGACTGAAAAAGCAAAGAAAATAAGCAGAAATAACTCTAAAAAAACTATAAAAGACAGCAGACTTAAGACAAGACTTAAAGGACATTAGACCATTTTAGCAAAGATAAAAGGACAAATAAGTACTATAGGAAAAAACAAAGCTAAAAAGCTTAAATAGATGAAGAACAAGACTCAAATAAGCAAAAATAAAGCAAACAAGACAAAGGAATAAGCTAGAAAAGGCTAATGAAAATGGCAGACTTAACTAATCTTTTTGGCTTTTTGAAAATTATTGACTACTATGAAACTTAAATTTAAGACTCAAAAACACTCATGACAACTTATAAGCTTGAAACCGATTGAGATTAGACCTCAATAAGATAAGTTCAATGAAAATTAACAAAAATTAAACTAGGGGGTGACCTCTAGAGATCTGTACATTAAGAACAAACTACAAGTTAACTAGACTTAACTGCATTTGAGCTCAAATGTTTGAAAACCTGTTCCTAAAATCACATTCTCAAAACAGATATCAAATGATGCTAATTGAACTCATTTGAACACAAAAACCACACCTAAAGCATACATTTTATAAAGTTCATTAAATAAGCATTTTGAACACATTTAGATTAAGCAGACAATAATAGAGGTTTGATAAAACAAACTTAAGAACTTAACAAAGCTTATTTTAAGTTTATAAAACCTAGTACCTAGACTCAATTAGAGCTTGTGCAAACTAAATTGAAAACCAAAAACAGCTTGTACACTATTTTAACCTATCTAAATCTCTTATCCCAAACACTCCTTTTAGTTTTAAAAATTCATTTAAACGCTAAGACATATCTCAAAAAGCTCAAATAAGCTAAAAACAGATCTAAATCTATAATAATTAAAGACAAAATGATCAAAAATCTCAAGGGAAGAATAAAGCAAAAGATATTAAGCAACATTAATAAGACAATTTTCACTAAGAATAATGACAGATTCAATTGGAAACGTTATCTAAACTATTTAAACTAAACATTAGACATATTAAGCTATCATTAGACAGATTAAGCATATTAAAGACAACAATAAGCACTAAAAAGCATAATAAGAAGATATAAACAGTTTGAAAAGCTAAAGAGAAAATAAAGCTAAAAGAGTAAGGAGAGAGTACCTTGATCCCTTTGCGTAAAACCACGGATACGCAACATGCACTAAGCTTATCCTGCAAGCTCTTAGATGTTAAAAACAAGCTAGTAAGACCCTATAAGTCGTTTCATTATTGGCTTATCTTCCAAAAGCTTAAAACCATAAACCTTAGCCAATTTGATGTAAACTCTAAACAGCTTGTACAAATAAGCTTGAGAAGCTTATTTGTACAAGTAAACACTAATTTGAGATTTAAATAGCTTATCTCATTTTTTTAAGAACAGGTTATGAAAACTTATGATAGCTTAATATGAATTTAAAGAGAATTATTGCATAAGGATAAAAGCATTGATGTAATAGACCATTAAACTGAAATTATAACTTTTATTAATTCATAAAAAATAGTACAAAGCTGAATACATGAAAAATAAGCTTAAAATTAAGCTAACCTAATCTACACTACTCCTAATCTTATAACTTGTTGTAAATTGCAATATGTAGGGACAAGTGAATGACTACGTGTCTCGCTAATTGCCCACATAAAGTTCATATCTTGGGTTTGTTTCTCTTCTAATTTTATATTTACTTAATTTTTTTAGGGTGTTGCTGAAATGGCAACAATTCGTTTTGGCCTATCGAATAATGCATCCACCAGCGACAATAAACATAGTGCTTCATTGTTTATTATCAGCAGATTATGCGATTTCGTGAGCTGAGGTTACCAGTTCTTGGTTGGCGCAAATTATGTTCATTTAGTAATTGTGAGTACGTTAAAGCTATAGTTTGAACTATATGTTTCTGACCTTTTGACGTTTTCGGCTTATTTTACCCGTTAAACCTTTTTGCCTTATTTTAATCGTCAAGCTTTTAGGCTCTTTTTACCTATCATGTCTTCAGTATCTATCTAAGTTCGAGATGCTAATATTTCTATCATAATGTTATGCGACTTTCAGGATCCAAACAATCGTTATCCGGTTGTAGTTAGGTTCAACAAGTTTAACTATGCGAATGTGTCAACTAACAACTATGGTTTGGATGAGATCAAAGAAGTTTAGAGTAGTTGCTGTAGTTTTAGACTGTTTTTAGGCTCATCTAATGTTAAATTAATTTTTTATATGTGAATCTTTAAAAGATAAATGTTGCATTTTGCGAAACTGTAAGTAAAGTTAAGTAATATCGATACAATGGAAGAAAAAAAAAGATGCAGTTATGTTATGTTCGGTGCGCTTTACGGTATTTATTAGTTTGGTGTGTAACACAGTGGCTTACCAAGTAGCTTAGTTATGTTTACATCAGCTATTACGAGTAGTTGTGAATGGTTTTTACCAACGATCTTAGTTATTTATGTAATGTTTAATGGTTTCTCGAGATGTTAAACATAATTTGTCTGATTATGTTATGCAGAGTTTGGCCAAGAGCTTAAAGATGCTGAAATTAGTCTTCCCGTTGTTTATGGTAACATTGCATTCTGGCTCGGAAAGAAAGCAAGCGAGTGAGTTTTTTTTAATTTCTTTCTAATAATTATTGGAAAAAATGGAAACTTGATATCTTATGATGTGGTATTTTTAGTATTAGGTATCAGTCTCACAGACGGACAATTTATGTCAGGGGATCGACTAACCAGGATTTGAGTGTAATGGTTAAACGAGTTGTGTTTCAATAGCATTCTAGTTTCAGTAACCCAATGCGGGTTGCGGAATCTCCTCCATTTGAGCTATGTGTCAAGTGAATTAAGTAACAGTCAAAATAGGTAACTTTTTTATGTGCAAGTCAAGATTAGTTGGGTTAGGGTGACCTGAAGCAAATTATCTAAATAACATTTCTTAGGGGGAATGTCTTCTGCTCATCTAAGTTGATGAGCAGGAAGTTGGAACAATTTGTGGGTAGTGGGTCAAAAAAGGTACATGGAGTTGAAACTATTGGGGGCTAATAACTTAAAAAGTCATTTAACTTCACACTTTTTGTCTTTGTGTGTAGCCATCTTTTTTTATTCCCATTACGTCATCAAACTTTCAAAAGTCGATCATTTTGTGTATTTTGTGACTAATTTTCCATGTAAAATGACCATTTGCCCTTCAAAATTAAAAAAAGTAAGGGTAAAATGGTCACAAAATACACACAATGATCGACTTTTAAAAGTTTGATGACAAAATAGGAATAAAAAAATGACTACACACAAAGAGAAAAAGTGTTAAGTTAGATGACTTTTTAAGTCATTGGCCCAAACTATTGGTGGTGAGGAGTAGTTACACAAGAGATATAAGCAAACCAAAATGCTTTTAACACACACCAAGAAAAAAGATCCACCACTTTTACATCTGAGTAAAAACACACACAAATGAAAATGGAGATATTAAAATTAATGAATAACTTAAATATGAAGAGGGCTTAAAGATGAAGTTCACTGATTTCATAGATTTTTAGGTACTGTTTTTGTAGATCCACTGTTAATTTTGGTAGATCTATTCCTAATCTTATCTATCTTTTTCGTATCAGCTCTCTTTATTATGCATTTCTAAAATAAAATAAAAAGATGGATGACGAATTGAAGATGTGGATATCAAAAGATGGATAACGACTTTAAGGTAATGACGTGTTTATTCTTTTAGATTTTTAAGCAAACTTTTTTGTTAGGGGTATTACAGATCTGGGTACTTCATCACATTTTGTATATAAGTTTGTTTATAGTTGGTTATTTTAGTTTAGGCTTTTTGTGATTGGGTTGCTCAGAAAGTATGATTTGTGATTTATGTTTTGTTTGTGGTGGTTTATGATGATGTTTAAAAGTTGAAGATGACGGGGTGGAGTTGCTTGAAGAGATGAAAGGAAAAAGGTTTGGGAGGAATGTGGATGTGCGTTAGTGTTTGGGCCGATTGAAAGAGGATTGTGATTAGGATGAGCATTTGGACCCGAATTCGGGTACCGAACCAGAACCGTACTGAAATGGTACCGACTCCCGGTATACGGTACGGGACCGGTACCATGAATCGAGCAAAAAATAAATTCGAAACCACTAATTCGGTACCGGTACCAAAACGGGATAGTACCGGAAAATACTTGAAATTTGAGTAGTCATAAGGAAAGAAACTAAACGTCCTAAAAACATATTGTAACAACCATAGCTCCGTCACAAATGTAAAAAAAATTAAACCCTAGCTTATTATTAATCACTCAAATCATCAAATTTACTATCTTTAAATCATCTTGATCATCGTCACTGAAAAAAATTAAACGTTTTTTTTACATATGCAATAAGACTTTCCTAATATGCACTGTAGTTTGCAATGATTATTAGTTTATTTTATCTAATAATGAGGATATATAGTTATATCAATGATTATTAGTTTATATATCGAATTTGCACATATTTGTATACATATATTAGCTTGTCGACTCAAGTTGTGAGTCACATACGAGTATATTATTAGTATATAATGATTATTAGTTTATTATATCTTGTTCGCATATATCAGTATACATAGTTACATCAATGAGTATTAGTTTATTTTGTATCTAATTCGTGTATGTTTATTTTATGTAGAGAGATTACACAAATTTTAAAGAAACCTTATTGTTAAATATTGATGAATCGGATTCGGGTTATGATAATGAACCCTCGGTTCGAAATTACTCGAAAATGCATGTTATATCATGTTTTTTGTTGTTGTCATAGAAAGTTACTAGCGTGAATTTATAATTTTGTTGTTATTCTATAAAAAAACGAGAAGTACCAAATAGGTATCGATTTCCCGGTACTGGGTACCGATACCGGTTTCGGTATCCGAATCCCATTCGGTACGGTACCGGTACCAATTCGGTACGGCTTCGGTACAGTACCGTGCTCATCCCTAATTGTGATGCTGAGAATATGTCGGAGAGTCAGCAAAGTGTGTTGCAAGGGGCGGAGGATTATGTTGAGAGGTTGCACGTAACTTGAGTGAAATGGCCTACTGCCGTCAGGTAATTGGTAAATGAAAACAAACATATAAATTTGGAGGTGGTGATGTGGTATTTGTAGTTCTAATATTGAAATGTCAACTATAACACCCTGTGTTTTCAAGTCTTTGACGACGTTAATAAATGTACTATTTATTTTTATTATTGTACGTGTTTGCTTAAAATTGTAAACGTTAAGTTAAATCGCGTACGCCAAAAATTAGCGTTCAATGTAAACGGGCATCAAACAATTAAATGTTTACATCAAGCAAGGGTTATATAATTATTTTGAGGATAATTAATAACTTTGTTCATTTTATTTTTATCGGATACGTAAAGTGTATACGTTTCGCGATAAATTGCGTTTAGGCACTCCCGGAACCACGAAAACTTTTCTACGCTTCAACAAATACCCACTTTTATACCCAATAAATAAAAGTTACATAAATATATCATATTTATCTTTGTTTTGCCGAAATTCATACAACATATATGAATATATACATGAAAAATTAAAGAACACTTACAACTTGGTCAATTACACACCTTACTTCATTTATGCAACACCATACCTTGTCTAATTGACTAAAGACCCATCCCTAGGACCTTACTATGTTCCTTGACTAACTATTGCATCTTTTTGACCATCTACATCTTATATACATGCATTACTAGAAAGAGATAACACATATACATAAACACTTAGCAAAAATTCAACAAAAACTCTTCCTTTTTGCTCTCTTTGGCCACGGCACAAAACAACCACCCAACTAAATCCATACAAAATTTTCTACAACCCTTACACTTCTATATACACATATCCTAAGATGTAACTAAGAAACGTTTTGCAAGAGCATTGGCTAACCATATTTCACAGCATTAAACAAGAGAAAGAAAGTTAGGGTGTTCTATTGAGAAAAGCAAGAGTTTATAAAGTGCAAGTTTTGATTTTTGTGGCTAAACAGGGTTTATTACTTGTTCAACATACACCATCATTCTTCTTAAGGTGCCATTTAAAACTCTTTATGTTGTATAAATTACCATTATTATTGCATATGATTTTTCTAGATTAGTCTTTAAATCAACCATTTAGGTTTTAAAATCACAAAAATGAGATCATACGTGAAATGATCATTTTACACACTTTTTAAAATGTAGTGAATATAACATACATCTGTTAAAAATGGATGAGAAAAATGTTGTAATCATATATGTTTTTGGAGTAAAACATGATTAAGTAAATTAGGTTTTTCATAAACTTCATAATATGTTTCAACTTAAAGAGAATACATAAGACATGTTAATATTGATTATTGGAACGTTTAAGTCATTATAAAGACCGCTAAAATAAGGTCATATGGAAAAAATGGGCACATGTACACACTTGGTTAAATGTAAACAATGATTATATACAAAAACAAGTAAATTAGAGAATTCTTAAGTAAAGTTATGACCGTAAGTATTTTCACAAATTTAATATAACCTTGGTAACTTGGACAACTTAAGACTATTCTGTACAAAGGACACAGGACAATCTATATGGTAAAGGGATTTATAAAGTATATGATATATGAGTACTTGTTGTAAAAATACAAAATGTAGTAAAGTATAAGAAAAGATCCATAAATGGACTTAACTAACAAGCTAAACATTCGTCCCAAATTCCGAATTTTTACATATTTCTTTTATATTTTTATAAGACAATACATTATCACTACATTCCGAAAAAGTAAGTAAACTTGTTAAACGGATTAATAACGAAAAAGTTACGTTAAAAAACGAGTGAGTACGTTAATAAACGATTCGAAAGTAAATTTTTATAAAACATTTTTATAAAAATTACAAACAGTACAAGGGTTTAGTATTTATACAAATAATTACATATTTTGAGGATTCCCATAAAATGAAGTAAGAATCGTAATTTTCAATAATAACGAATGAGTTATGAATTCGCGAGTTTTACGACAAATTAATACTTTATAAAATCCTATTTATATAAAGTGTTTACTTTTATTCATGACAGAAAGGTATATTTTTGTAAACCTCATAAAAAATAGAACTTCAAATACGAGAACGTCCTCAGAAAGAATCCGTTAAAAAATGGAGCCTAAAACGAATAAAATACGACATTTACAGGGTTTACGACAATATAAATCGATAAAAAATACTAGGGTCTGATGTAACTTAATTTTTACTGTTCACACAGCAGGGGTTTCCGAAATTTGAAAATGTCAATTTTATGATAAACTCGCTTAAATACGAAAAGATGGAACGGAATAAGAAACTAACGCGAGAATCTGGGCTTAAAACGTCGAAATTTACGGATGTCCAGTTTTACTAAAAGTAATTATAAACGTTTTAACTTACTTAAACACAATTTATACCAAAACCATTAGTTGGTGATTGAGCTATATCGAATATTATGTGGTTATCAAAGTACTCAAAACTATATTAACTTGGGAGTTTCATAATGCGGGCCGTCTTCCGGATGCCGGCCGTTTCCGAGTTGTGGATTTACGATTTAAAGTAGTCCTAACTCCTCGAACGTCATGTCATGACCTCCTTTAATTATGATAGCCCGAACGATAGTAACAATGTAACAACTATTAGATCATCGATTCCAATGTTGTTTAGACTAAGTACTCAGATATTACACGAACCTTAAATTTAATTAGGTTGCATTTGATCAATTCGCGTGGCGCGTTAATTGCGATAACACTCGACCCATTACTACACGTCAAGGGAGAGTTCTATAGCCCCAACGAATTTACATGCTTTTGTTTTACAAAGTTTTTTGGGGTGAAAGAACAGGCAATGCTTTAAATTGACACAAGTGGTTTAAGTTTCATGATTAAGATTAAGAGTATGCCTAAGTAGCGAGTACCCAGTATCTGAGCCCATTATCAATGAACTGTTAGATTGTGAGCGCAAATGTTATTAATAGAATCCTATTGGGTTTGAAGAAACAACCACGTTCGTGTGATTAGCTATTAACACTAGAACAAAAACGAAAGTATACCCTGTCGAATAAAGGATGTTGGCGGGTTAGAACAAATCATCACGGGCAAGTAGCCATTAATTTGGTATTCAAACACGTCAAGACATCAGTTTCAGAGCTTAAGCAACTAAATTACAACATTTATAATGATTGATCGTAGCATCTGTTTGCATTATCATACACTTGGGGGAAGATCTTGTGGTCCTACCAAAATATGATTTATCAACACCTATTAAATTCACCAACATATTGATGACGTTTTAAAGCACATGTTTTCTTCAGGGGATTCAATAAGCACAAGGTGCGATGAGAATAATTGGTTTTGATATATGTCTTGCATTAAAGAATTGTCGCATTTCCATTGTTAACATGTTTATGGGCAGGAAAATCTTTGTATTTTGATTAAAGTGAACAAGTTAAGCTTCGGGCTTATGTAACAAATATTGTGATAAATCCAATGTATCATTTTCAAACGACTTTTTGGTCGTTCTATATATCTCTTGTGTTGTTGATCCATAAAGTAGCACGCCCCGGACCCATATTCCGCTGCGACCCAATTTGGGGGTGTTACAGTAGAAATAGATCCTAACTTTGTTTAGCTCTCCAACTTTGTGTTTCTATGCTATCAATAGCAAGGATGTTTATAATTTAGGCAGCCAAGTAATTCATATGATCAGTTAGTCATTATTGGTCTTTGGGTGAAACAAAGTAAGCATCTGGTGCATGTATATTGAATACAAGATTATTATAAACTTTATTTATAATTTATGGCTTATATTTTTATGTATGCTTTTAGATTTTGTTCATATAGTGAACATTGCAGTAGACACATTATATTAACAACTCACATATCACCAAACATAATATAATTATTACTTTTTATTATAACAGTGAGTAATTGCAATGGGAGAAATGGATTAATAGACTATTGTTGCCGTTTAGTGTGTTAGTGAGTTAGAAGATGGGTGGGTTTGAGTTGCACACCCGCCTTACGCAATTAACAATTAGACACAACCCGTGTGCATCGCACGGGTATTCATGCCTCGTATTCATAAAGAATAACACAATTGGTTATGACTTCCACCGATGCATAATTATTGCCAAAATTTTCAATTGTGATTTCCTCAAACAATATTGTTCTAGTAATACCCATAATCAGACTTTATTTCATTCAGAAATTTTACTTCTACAATCATTGGGTCTGACACAATGTACTAAATTTAAAGTCACATTAAAGAAGTGATGGTTTTCTGTAATAAATCGCATATGTAGTAGACTTATCATGCACCAATCGTATATAATTCACATGTATTATAAAGCTCCTTTTATGAAAATAATAAGAACAACTAACATAAGAATTAATTCATACATAAATAGAGTATGATTTACGTACCATTTGTAGCTTGCAAACTTCAAATTAAAATTAATTTGTTCTCCTCTTTATCAATCCACATCTGCTAATATACGATGAAAGAAAACAAAAAACGTAACTTTAGAAATCAATAAAGATTTGTAGAGCGTGCTGATAACTTGTTATAAATTATAAAGAACAAGAAAAGAAGAGATTGGGAGGAAGGAGAACTCTTATTCACTTATATTCATCCAAGAAGTATTTATAAGAAAAATAAATACATGTAAACCCTAACGGGCGGTTGAGATAATGATGAATATACATAAGCCCATTATAATATTTTACAACAAAAGCGTATATGTAGCTGTATTTTTAAGTCGACTTTTTTTTAATTTGTCATTTAAGATAAAAGTTTAAAGATAAAGCGTATATGTAGCTGTATTTTTTTTAGTTGATACTATCATGGGTATATTAGGCAAAATACTTTACTTTTTTAAAGCTTTTATAAATTTGAAGAATACGCATTCACTCTTAACAACCAAAATTAACTTAGTACTTACTAAGAGCATCCACTATGGTGTTTCAAGAATAGGTCTAAAAACTTATGAAGAGGTCTAAGAATTTTTTTACTATAGTGAGGAACCATTTCATGTCTAGATGGCATGAAAAGGTCTAGAATTTTAGAGAGGTCCAAGAATTAATGTACCATACCAGTATTTAATTATGTTTGAACAATTTATAAACTTCAAAAACTTTATCCATAGTGAGAATAGGTTTATAATTTATAAATTAATGACATTGTAAGAGGTAACAAATTTATAAACCTTTTAAAAGATCCACCATAGTGGATGCCCTAACAATCAAGTAGTAAAGAATTAAAGGGGAAAGAAATTGTCAACCAAATGATGATGTTATATACTTATATTTATGGATACCCGATAGGTTAGTGGCACCCTTCTTAGATCAGATGTAACGAATAGTCGAGAAGTTGGTCGATCTCAAAGACCGGCATGTCACAACCCCCTACACCACCCCCATAGGGACGCGTTCCTCTTGGACAAAAAGGTTGAGTCAATCGCATGTGCGACTGGCTTCTTGCACAAACAACAACACCCCAACGACCTTATTTCTAACCGTCTTAGGATGTTAAAAATAAATTAAAAACTTTATACATTTAACATTATAAATCCCTTCATTACTTCACCCTTTTATACACAACGGGGATTTTCACCATGCGTTTCCGTGAAACATTTGTATTTGATCGTCTTGCACGTATCATAAATGTCAGTTTCCACTCGGGCATTTGTGAATGCTAATCTTGAAAGTAAGGTTATATATGAAATTAATCCTTATTTTAATGACATTTAAAGATAAAACGCATTTACTTTGTATGCCTTCGTCCTCTTTTGCAGAAACTCTTTTCACTTTACCTTGCTTTATTAATAATGTTTGCTTCAATAATGCCCTTGTTGACTTAGGAGCTAGCATTAGTGTTATGCCTCTCTCGACCTACCTTAACTTAGGATTAGGCGAATTAGCTCACACTAAGTTAACAGTGAATTAGCAAATAGGACTATGAAATATCCAAAAGGAATAGCTGAAAACATACTAGTTGGAATTGGTAAATTTACTTTCCCCGTAGACTTTATAATTCTAGATATGCCTGAGGATATCAAAGTGCCCTTGATCCTCGGAAGACCATTTTTGTCTACCGCCCGTGCTAAGATTGATATTTACAAAAGAAAGATTACTTTAAGGATCGGGGAAGAAAGGATTGTTTTTACAAGTGTTAAACCAGCTAGTAGTTTAATTAAGAGGGTCTACATGCTAAGTTTAAGAGAAATAATGGAACTTAATTTAGAAGCTAGGCTAATGGGAGAGACTTTGGTATTAAATGATCATTAGACCTTTCTTTGATGATTGTATATAACTAAATGAT
>BQNB010035344.1:0-50935 GCA_026074375.1 Tanacetum coccineum | reverse complement strand
GTTTTAAAAACTTGGTAAAATCTTTCATCATAAACAGCGTTTGGTAATTGCATGATTTGAACACGTATGACTATTTTTTTTATGTGACAAGCATTAGTAGAAATATATGTTCGCATTTGATTAACGTTGTTTGCAACTCGTGTGAATTTATTTTTATAGTCTAGCTTTGCATTATTTTTTAGATCATGTGGATCATGGTTAAACAAACATGTTTTAAAAACTTGGTAAAATCTTTCATCATAAACAGCGTTTGGTAATTGCATGATTTGAACACGTATGACTATTTTTTTTAGGCCATAACACGGTTTAGTAACCCGAACTTGGCTAAGTGGAATTTTTAGTACTCTGGATTATTAAAGGTAGAGAACGGTACCCTTAATTTGGCTAAGCGGAATTTTTAGTACCCTACACACACTTGACTTCATCACGTGAATAAATAAATGGTTGATGTTCCTTTCCAATTCATCTCATATTGCAACATTTATTTTTGTTTCTGCATATAGGAGTTTTGCAACAACTCTATATGCTGTTATACATGGCGTTTGGCATTGGGTTTGTTTAGAAAAAAAGACTATCATAATCCTCATTTGACTTCATCTTAAGTGCAGTAAAAACACAGTATTCCAACATATCATGGCACAATAACATAGTATCCATGAAAACAATAACATAGTATCCATGAAAACAAAAGACAAATTCCAACAATTACATGAAAAGAGTTAACGAGCCTTCAACAATCTGAAAAAGACAAAGTACGACATTATAATAAACGCAAAAGACCAATTCCATAAGCAATGAGTTCTACGCAAATTTGTTAGTAGACTTCAAAGTAGTCTTTTTGAGTGGTTTCTTTCGCTTCCTTCCAGCTGCACTTGCATCATTTGAGGTGGATACATCCTAGAAAGAATAAACATTCAGACAAGTTAATTAGAAAATTAGATACCTGATTATTACAAAAAATGTAGTAAAGAAGAATGTTATATCGTATACATTATTCAGAGGGCATGACTTCGAGTTATGCTCGATAGAGTTGCAACTTCCACAGTGCATGTCTCTTCCATGGCGAGAGAGCTTACTCTTGGATTTTTTTGGTTCATACTTCCTTCTTCTTCTAGCCTTCCTTGGCCTGCCCGGCATAGATTTCGGGACGGGTGGCAACAATTCTCCAAGACCGCTGTTTGGCCAAAACTCTTCACTTCCCACAACTTCAATTGGATAACTATAGTCTGCAACAAACCTTTCCTTAGAGTAACAATTGTCCAAATAGTCAAATGGATCTTGTGCTCTACTCTTGATGGCTGCAATTGCATGAGAACATGGGATACCCGAGAGTTGCCATGCCCCACAACTACATGTCATGTTTCCAACATGGACACAATGCTGCGTTTTTCCAAAATACACTTGAAACCCCTGATCGCCGTTCCATTTTATCTTCCATTTACAACATGCCGTAGAATTTTCATTCATTACATCCCTAATGTTTGGTCCACAATCAAGCCTCCATTTATTGACAAAATTGATCTTTTGAATCCTTCTTTGCATAAGATACTCTCTAATATCCTCATTCATAGAAATTATAGGTTTACTTCTAGCACCTATTAGCACGAAATTCCAAGCTTCAGTACTATTGTTATCTACTGAGTCGCATTTGGTACATGACCTGAAAAAAGCCCTGCACCATTGTCTAATGTCTTTGCTCTCAAGAGATTGCTTTGCACCACTTTGAATGTCTTCAATTACATCTAACCTTTGATTCACCTGTGCCTCATTTGCACACTTAGCAACTGAATAGAATGCCATCTTGAGTTGCTCACCACGAAAATCCGAATACCAATTTGCATATATGTGGCGTGCACATAATCTATGTTCAGCTTGTGGGAATAATTCTTGAACCGCGTTTAACAATCCCTGGACATTCAACAAGCTACATTAAGAAAAGACTAAAATAATTGATCCTAAGATTTAGACTTAACCTTAGAGAACATACCTTTTGCTTATCAGACATAAAAGTCCATTCTTGTCCATCTCTAGTTTTAATGTCAATTTTCAGATGCTTTAAAAACCAAGTCCATGAAGATTGTGATTCTGTTTCTACAATTGCCCAGGCCAATGGAAAAAATTGATTGTTTGGATCTTTACCAACAGCCGTCAGAAGCATACCCTTCACTACACCTTTTAGAAAGCAACCGTCAAGCCCAAGATATTTTCTGCATCCATCGAGAAACCCCTCACGTACGGCAGCTAAGCAAACATACATCCTTTTGAAGTAGGGAGTCGACCCATGACATATATGCTCCACTTCTATATCAACAGAAGATCCAGGATTTGTATGTACTAAAGCCGCCGCATAGTTATTCAACTTTTTATACTCATGTTGCACGTCCCTCTCTAACCGTTTCATCACCATTGCCTTAGCTCTCTTGCATTGGTTCTTAGTTACTTCTAACTCCAACTGTGATTTAATAGTATCTTGAATATGAATCTGTTGCACTAAACATAGGAGATATCATACATCAATAGTGCGCTTTGGGCGACTCTTTACCCATTTCAACCAAATCTTTTAAAGCTGAAGTCTTATTTGACCTGTTAGAATTATCATTTAATCGGAATCGACCCATTCATATGCAATGCAACTTTAGTTAATTAGGAGATAATCACATTCCTTCCAGTGCTTTTCTTTAGTCATGGTTGTGTCATTCTCATCGATAGAATCAATCAAAAATACAAGTATGAAACAACTGATTTGGGCTTACCGGGTGATTAAGTAAAAGTGATCTGTTGTTTCACTTCATCTCCAACTGCTTCGAATTGGTGAATGCATGATGCTGAGTCTTCTTTTAATATGCTCCTATTCTGTATAGTGCTAAGAATACAAATATTTGAAAAGACCCGTGAAATGTAATTGATGTCAAAAAAAAAAAAAAAATTGAACGGCAAGTTAGTAGTTAGTGATTCGAGCACACAGTGACATCTAATTGGGCAGTATGCAAGTCTCGAACTTTCGCCTTAGGGAATAAACTTCACTCCTGCTTCTATTTATTTCCACCAAAGGAGGTTACCCTTGGTGGCCAACTCAGTTGGTTGTTTGAATCAAACAAACTAGCTCGAAAACAAGTTAGTGGAATAGTGGATGTCCTCGCATACAATATACTCAACCCTGTTTTTGAAGAACAATCTTTGACCATTCTATCTAAAACAAAAGATCGTTTAAATCTCTCTATAAACGATCTTCTGTTTTTGAAAACAAGTTAGTGGATCAGTGGCTATAAACATGTCATTCAACTTGAATAGAATAAAGCCAACAGAGTCTCGCAGGTCGAATATGTTATAGCTTGAACTCGACATTAAAATTGTTTACAAACAAAAAACATACAATTTAAGAAAAGTGAGACTAGTGTACTTCTCAACCAATCAAATATCATCATCACCTACTAAATTTTCTTTTGATCGATTGATATTGAAAGTAAACAATTATTTCATTACATCTCAAAATAAAAAACAGAGGAAGTTAAAAAATGAAGATGTATGTTTACTCAAAAGCCCAAGCTTATGTTCTTGACTTCCTGAAGTACAAGATTTAAAGTGTAGTAAAGATCTTTAGTTTTAAAACACAAGTCAAAACATGAATTTCAAATTTAAAGCTGGTGGGACTTATGAAGATGTTTTTTTTTCTCGGGAACTATATATTATCTTTATAGATACATTTTGCTGTCATGGAACTATTGGCCTGTAATATTATGATTTTGAAATTAACATTTGGTGATATCTTCCTAATACTAATATTACATGCCAATTGATGATGTATAATATGTATAACAGTCATTTGGGCCTGGATTACATAAGTCATGCATGGGCCTAAGCCCAATAAAACAATCAGAAAGCGCAATGGACTAAAACTAAGCCCAGGCCAAATTGGCTACGGTCCGGAAGGCAGCAAGACGGACGAAAGGTTTTCAGAGGACACTTCCGCAGGTTAGCGGAAGTCTGCTAGGCAAGCCCACGTCCGCAAGTCACGATTATAAGCGGATCGAAAAGGGTCCCACTTCGGTCCACTAAAAAAAACAAGCGAAATATTAGGAAAACATAATATTGGGCTCACCTATAAAAAGGGGTACTCTGACATCCCACAGGGTATGATTCTCTAATCTCATCTTACACACACATACTCAGACATTCTCTGACAAACATGTATACTTACTCTCACGCCGGAGTCTAATCGTGGGGTTTGTCCCCACGGTATGACTAACGGTTTACCTTTGATTGTGCAGGGATTTAATTTCATCACTTGGTTTAGTACAAGATCTCGTCCATTGACCCGACCAAATAACCATCCAGATCATCTTTTTGACCCGTAACACATTTTGTACTAACAAGTTGGCGCCATCCGTGGGACCAGAATAAAATTGCGTTCTAGGAAAATACTCACCATGAGCAATCATGAACAAACCGCTCCTAGCCATCCCACGTCTGCCGTGCGGAATACGATAGGGAGAGGAAAAGAGCCAACTCCACAAGACCGAGGCGGGCCCGCGTCCGACGCAACCCTCCGGGAGTATTGTGACAAGAATTACATCCAATTGCTGCCAATCATAGCCGAGAAGTTTAACAACGAGAAAGAAAGAAACGGAAAGCTGAAAGAAGTGAAAGCCCGACTTAACTTCGAAGGATGCTCCGGAACATCACGATATTCCGAGTCAAGGACGATGAATAACAAGGAACACGAAAAGAGGCACAGATCTAGGCGCTCCCGTAGCCCAAGACCTAGCCCTAGTGTGTTTTCAAGAATAAGACGCGGCCGGTCAAGATCGCCAAATCAAAACTCGAGAGGGAAAGAAGGGGGCGTGTTCAAAAGGTTGGGAAGAAGAGGAAGGAGTCTGTCCACGTGCTCAGACAGCCACAACCAGCGCTTCTACTCGAGATATACAGAAGCGCTCTCAGAAAGTGAAGACAACGGAGGCGGGCATTGAAAATCAAGATCAAATAAGAATAAATCAAGTAGGGAGGAGGATGACTTATCCCAGCCATTGGTATGTGAAGACATAGATCCTTTTACACCTAGAATTCACTACTTCGATTTCCCAAAGACAAGAATGCCTAGTTGTTGATAGAAATAATGCCTAAAAACATTATTAATATTTTTCACATTTTTACGTTTTGATAATCACAAAATATAAAAACATTCAATGTAAAATTAAACGTAAATAAGTAATTAGTAATAAATTTTCATTTCAAAAATTATATCACTTAAAAGTATGAATAAATAAATGCTTAATGCATTTTATGATCAATGGAAATTTTTATTCAACCTCACACTTTTATAAAATGTTGTAAACATTTTTATAAACATTACAAAACATTTTTTACAATTTAAAGAAATGTTTTATATAAAATAAACATTTTGAAATTCAAATTTTCGGACCTAAAACGACTATAAAAGTTCAAGAAAATCCCCCCTACATAAAAGACAAACTGGAGAGCCCCTAGTCTAGGGGGGGGCCCTTAAATACACGGGCGACCCTCTTAATTTTAAGGGGACCGCACACCTATTTAAGGGGACCGCCCATAGGTAGACGCTCCTCCAGTTTATCCTATAAATACTGAACTTTTCCCCACTATTTTCTCACCTTTTGCACTCATTCTTTCTGATCTAAAACATCTCACACATCTCATTAAAATTCTTTGATCATCTAATCATAAAGCTTTGTTTCCAAGTGATCCAAGCTTAATTCCTCAAGTGTAAGAGAAGAATACTTCCATCATCAAGTAAAGAAGTATTACACCTTTCAAGTGAAGAAGTATTACACCTTAGTGTGTATTGCAATCTTTTTGCATTCAATTTTATAACTATGTAAATTCATTTGTAAATCTTATAAAGGTTGTGTAGTAGATAATCTTGTGATGTTGTAAGTATAGTTGAATCATAGTGATTCATCCAGTTGCTGATAGTTTAGGTGTGAAAGTAGAAGTGAAGTAGTGTAGTGAATACTACTAAGGCGTGAAAAAGTTGTGTAGTTGTGAAGTTGTGTTGTGAAGTCGTGAAAGTAGTAAAGAAGTTGTGAAGTCGTGATAATATGGTTTTCTACAAGATAAACACGACATCTAGCTTAGTGTCGGAAATTGTTGATATAAGGCAAAGTTGTGTACGGTTTTTTCCCCATAGGGAGTTTTTGTTTGACATAGTGAAGAAACACTCCCGAGTTAGTTCTCGAGGTGTGAGTGGGCGAAAGGGTGCTTCGCAACCAAACCACTATAAAATCCTGTGTTGTTGTTTGAATCTTCTAACTCTTATCTCTTATTTCTTTATTTGTTCTTACTTATTTATATTATTCATATTCTACAAGTATTGAATTCATAAAAAGTCGAATCTAAGTTTTTATAAACAAACATAAACATTAAATTAAAAAGCGGTAAATTATTCAACCCCCCTTCTAGTTTTCTACAATTGGTATCAAGAGCCACGTCAAACAAGATTTTTAAAATAAATTATATTTTAAATAAATCAAGATTATTCAAAACCGACCATGGAAACGTGAAAAATATTAGAAAGGACAATCTATAGAAAGACCACCATAGATTTAAAGTGATGGATTTAATTATTGGAAAAATATATTCGAAACTTTGTGCAGTCAAAAGATCTAGGATCTTTGCATGTTATACGATTGTTGATTTTCCTCCTATTCAAAATAATCCCGAAACTAAAAAGGATGAAATTGTACCTTTTTATAAGAAAAACGATGATCTTAAAAAGAAACTTGCAAAAAATAATGAAGCTAAAATAGTAATTTATAATGCTTTACCACGTAAAGAATATGAAAGAATTTTTATGTGTCAAACCGTAAAAGAAATTTGGGATACTTTGTTAATCACTCATCAAGGTAATAGTCAAGTCAAAGAAAACAAAATAGATCTTCTTGTTCAACAATATGAACAATTCATGATTCCGGAAGAGGAATCAATAGATAATGCCTTTGCTAAATTTAACACTATTATTACTAGTCTAAAAGCACTTGATGAAGGTTTTTCTAGTAAGAATTGTGTTAGGAAATTTCTTAGGGCATTACATCCTAAATGGCGCGCAAAAGTCACGACGATTGAAGAATAAAAGAATCTAACAACTCTATCACTTGACAAAATCATTGAAAATTTGACGGTTTATGAAGAAGTAATTAAGAAAGATTCTGAAACCGTCAAAAGCAAAAGAGAACAAAGTAGATCTATTGCCTTGAAAGCTAGAAAGGAATCCTAGTTGTTGAATGATAGCACATACTCCGATAGTGAAGATGAAGAATACGCCATGGCCGAGAGACTTCAAGAAATTCTTCAAAAGACGAGGACGATTCATAAGACAACCACATAAAGAAAGAAAATCATTCCAAAGAAACAAAGACGACAAAAATGGCAAAGGCGAAAGAAATTGCTTTAAGTGTGGATATCCAAATCATCTCATCGGAGAATGTCCGAAACTATCAAAATATCAAAATTAAAAGGCGTTTGTTGGAGGATCTTGGAGTGATAGCGACGAAGATGAAGGAGGAGACGAAAAAGGAAGAAAAGTGTCTATGGCTAGCTTCCAATGAGGTACTTTCCGAAACCGAATACTTTAGTGATGACCAATCATCATTAGACGAAAATGACTTAGATAGTGAATATAGTAGACTATGCAAAATAGAACTAAAAGTCATGGCTAAAAATAAAACTCTAAAACAAGCTAAAATAGAATTAGAGAATGAAGCACTAGAATTAAAAGATAAATTATCTAGGTTAGAAAATGGTAAGGAAGTAAATGAAGAATGCAAATTATGTAAAGACCTTAAGTTTGAATATGAGAAGCTTATAAAAGAAATATATAGGCTAAATCAATTTAATGATAGTAGTCACTCACTTAAAAAAAATAAAAATTTCTAAAAAACCATTCGGAGATAATTCCGGTTTTTAGGATTTATTTTACCAAATGGTCACCTAGCGAAACCAACAAGTAAATTTTGGTAAGACTCATCAAGAAGTCGATCGAAAGAAAATTGATAGAATCAAACCCAAACTCAAAACCAAAATTTTATGCTATTAACAATACTAAAATACCTATTTCAGTGAAGATGGATGTAAAAAACGATTTTACAAACCGATTCTTACAACCGGAATTCGGATTTACTATACCACATGAGGTCTAAAACACCTCCCCGAGAAGAAAGGAAACTCCATCCTCGTTCAAAATGCCTCAACCTAGGAGAGACCAATGTATAAAAAAAAAAAGAACCAAATTACCTAACACTAATCACACAATGTGGAATCATCACCCTAACCACAGATTTACTCAATGTGAAAGAAAGTACACCAACATGTGTCCTCGAATCAATTCAAAAACAGTTCGAGACGAATAACTTCGACCCAATGAAACGATGGGACCAATGCTAAATCATCATATCTTTCGAGGTTAATCCTATAAGCTTCATTTGCTATTCATTAATAAACTAGAAGAACACATATAGGATTTCCATAAATCATCATCCTTAAAGCTGCTACATGAAGATTTTAAAGTAATCTCTCTAGAAGGTACAGGTACGTCTCCACTCTTTAATACGTAAATATATATTGGTATATGATATACATATATTAGTGAAAGTTTAGGAAATATGGTGTCCTAGAAATCTCAGTTGCTGCTTTCTAGTTTTTAAAGAATTTGTCATTAGGAACCATTCTTTCCATGCTTATCCATGACCACTAAAAAAGGAAATCTTTTTTATGGCCATGACTCACAGAACGAAGAAAAATGCGTTAAGTGATAATAATAACATAGAATTTTTTGATAGTAGGATTATTTTGCATCGGAAAAGTCTTAAACCACTATGGATGAAACAAACTACCTTCCACCTCGACGCTTGCCTCAACTACGTCTATCAAAATCGCCTTGTTGAAGTCTTAACTCCATTCTAGTCTCCCATCATCCACAATATCCACTCTTTCCCATTTCAAAATGTATCAATTAATTTTTTCGTTTGAAGAAATTAATTCATTATGTTCGCAAGAAGTCTAGTCACCAAATCATCGTATGTATTGACATCCTGATTATCTCGTCCGAGATAGTCAAAGAAACTTTTTTAATTAAACAAAGAGTAATTAAAATTGGTAAATATTCATCTCACAAAAACAGCCTAAAAATCAAAAGAATTTTTTTCAGTAGGCGGCCCCTTAAATTAAGGGGATTAGCCGTGTAAAAAGGGTGGCCCCTTAATTAACTAAGGGGACCGCCTATCTGCGAAACTAAACACCTCTTTACAGTCGAATTTTATACCAAACATCACTTTTCTCTCTTCCTTCTTCTCCTACTCGCTGTGACGAAAATACCATCACTGTTACCATCAAACTCAAAATCTCAAATCTTCTAATTAACCAAAATTCGCAAAGGGCTTTCACTAACAAGTCAATCAACAATATTTCTTGTAAGTTTTTCAACCTTCTTTTTGTTGATTATTCATCCAATTTGTTCTAAGTCAAATTTGGGGTTTATTATTATTTATATTTCTTGATAGTCTAGATTTCCATAACTATAATGATTCCCATAGTCATAGGAACACTAAAACCTTGATAGGATTGAATCAAAACACTTATTGAGTCAAAATTTTAAGAACATGTATACTTATGAACATATGGCCGAATTTTTGCATATATGTATTTTTAAAAGACTACACATTGTTGATTTAATGCCAAAACATGAAAAAAATATCAAGTATTGATATCCACACACGCACACACACACACACACACACACACACACACACACACACACATACACACACACACATATATATATATATATATATTTCAAATCAATGAGTAAAATTTTATAAAAATAAATGAGTGTTTGGTTCATCTCCTAGGTCGATTGTTTAGAGTCGAGATGGCCATCACTACATTTTTATCACGTATATAAACACATAACAAACTAGTGTGAGTCATCAAAATATACAATTCATATATATTTTGACATAATGGACAAGATTTTTACCCATAAGGGAGAGTTTGGCTTATCACGAATTAATAAGAATCTTTGAGTCAAAATAAGTCTTTACTAGTGATAAGCCAATTTCAAACAAACTCACATGAATTGACGAAATATACAATCTAATGTATACATTTGTCAATACTTAAAGTTAAGTTAAAAATAACTAAGGAACATAAAAATTACTCTTCAGGTTTATTATTATGAGGTCGAAGTAATTTTGGTTCCACATATAGTATTTTTCTTACATACTCTTTTTATTTTTGCATTTTGTTTGACATTGTTGTTGACTTGTTTAGGTGACAAAAATGCCGAAAGCTACTACCACCGATATATCTCTCACTAAATCCTACATCCCAAAAGTATCAATAATTCTCGAATCTCCCCTACTATTCCCATTCTACAAACGTAAAACATTGAAAACGCAACATTCACGAAGGTCGTGTTGTTGATCAAGCCTACTACAAATCCAACAATATCGAGCGTCTCTTTACTAACATTCGCTTCAATTGTCACTTTTAAATCAACGAACCGATTGTTCTGAGATTTATTCTAGACTTCTATAGTCAAGTTACGGTACAAACCGATGACTATAGCTACCTTGTCATCTCTTTTATGATTCAACACGAATTCATAACTCTTACTCTCGCTCAATTCGGTCAAATCCTCAAAATTTCATACAATGGTCAAGCCGTTTATTACAAACGAGTTTGGAGACCTTCAACTCTTGAGATATTTTGAAGAAATCGAGGACCATATTGCACCGATCTTCTACTCTGACAACATTCGTCAACTCATGAATGGAAACGTGTCATGGTAGACCTGACATTAAAAGTCAAACAGTCGCTCTCAATCAAATCAAATTCTCACCAAGAACTAAGCCCTCGCCATGAGCAATGGGAAAAATCATTTGAGAATAAAGTGTTCGGACAAGGAGGCCATCGGGACCGTCTCTCCGCTTGTCTTGCTCACATGTTGTATTGTGTTGTTGCCGAAGAACAATACAATCTTGCTTATTTCTTTGTCAAAAGAATCGAATGTGCCAGAGCTACTCCAACCTCAAATCTTCCATATGGCATGTTTTTAACTTGTCTTTATCGATACATCATGGAAACGTATCCTCATCTTGACAATGACACCTATGACATTGTTGAGCGAGTCATGCGTCCTCTTCCCCTAAGACAAACTCGATGACCTCAAAGTGATCGTGGCAAGGCACGTCGTTCAATCTCTTCTTTAGCCTCTCATCATCAAGGCACGTCATCTTACTAACACGATGATGATGATGATGTTGAAACTTCTCAAGCAAGTACTCCAACTCCTACCACCTATATTAACTCTCTTTATCCACTCGACTACCAAAACTACCAAATACCTTCCTCTTCCGAACAAACCAATGAAACTCTCTTTGCACGACAAACCACCTTGCTCAACCAAACATAACGAATGCATTAGGAGATGCGCGGAGGGTTCAAATCATTTAAAAGGGCACTAAAAGGAGTGTTTAGCAAGAAGAAGAAGTGAAGACATAGGAGATAAATTAGCTAGATAGCTAAATGGTGTTTAAGACAATTTTTAACTTGATTATGTGTATGTTCTAAACAACTCGTGTGGTGATTATCCAATTTATTCGGAAAGACTTGGGTGTTGGTTATCTTTAGATACTTGTTTGCTATGATAATTTAAACCTTTGGTTGTTTTATTTAATCGACTACTATGCTTAACTTTGGATTTCATGATTATGTGTTTATTAGTATTTTATATGAATTAATGTGCATAAAAAACTATAGGGCTTGTCTGGCAAAAAAACACCACAACAAAATAACTCTCACAAAAATTCTGAGAAAAATCATTTTTTGTGAAAAATGAAAACCAGCAGATGGCGGCCCCCTTAATTCATAACGGTCGGCCCCTTTAATTCATAACGGGCAGCCCCCTTATCTTTAAGGGGACCGACCCCTAATTAAGGGGACCGCCCTAGCAGATCACAGGTAAAACAGTATTTCTCTTGCTTTTTGACCCTCTTTTACCTAGTTTCAGCTATCTTTGCCCAGAATGCGCGAACATAATTTGGAATAACTTAAACTAGTTCAAACTCATTCCATTTTCAAACCATTTCCTTCCTATAAATCCCCTCCATTATGGATTGGAAGACTTGTGTTTTGACAGAGAAATTCATGTATTATCAAGTATTCAGAGGAGATGGCAGTTCCAAGAAATACAAAGTTTTAAGTGAGATGCTTGAAGACTTTGATAGACTAGATGTAGAGGAATTGTACAGATTAGTCAAGGAAAGGTATAGTACTTCAAGACCAGAAGGGTATGATCTGATGCTTTGGGGGGATTTACACACTTTGTTTGAGCTTGATGAGATTTGGAAAGATCAGCATGAATACAACTTGATCAGCTGGAGATTATGTGATTTTTGTGGAATTCACATTTTGTTGATGGAAAATGGATTAGCAATTCATATGCTGACAGAGAAGAAATATCCTTTAAGCCAAGAGATGTTGACAAAGATGTTGAGTAGAAAACTGGAGGTTGATCACGAGAGTTCACAGACTTTTGAACTGATAAGGTTTATAAGATCTCAAGCGCAGAAGTAAAAGAAATGTTTGAAAGAATAATCAGCAAAGGAAGAAGACTAGAAGATTTAATTCAGAAGAAACTTGATGGTTTGAAGGACAATCACAAGTTTAGGGGAGGATTGTTAGGAATAAATCTTCACAAGAGATAATACTGCCAAGGTGTAACTGACAGTACTAATGGAGTTAGTACTGCCAGTACAAACTTAGTACTGCCAGTGTTAATTAATACTGCTAGTAGAAAAGAGTTAGTATTGCTGATGGTCAAAGCTGCTGAATTGAAGATAAGGATGCATGGAGATTATTACGGGATGGTTATATTTGAATTGTAACTGATCCTAAAAGATAGGTTGTTATCTTTGTAAAGGACTCCTTGTGTTCTATAAAAGGAGATCCTAAGTTTTAGAATAGATATACTTTTCAAGTGATAGAAATACTTAGAGAGAAAAATTGTAATAGCTTCAAGGTTTGTAACCCCAGTACTACAAGAGTACTCGTATTATTCTAATAATATTGAAGCAGTGTGTTCATTGTTCATTGTTTGTTTAGTTATCACTGTTTTATTGATAAACACCTCTAGAGTATCAAAGTGTAGATTCCGCATACACTTTGGTATACATACAAAGTCTCAATCTTTGTTATTTTGGATTCTTCCAAGGTAACAAACACTTTACTACGTAAAGAATCGATCAAGGCGTGGGATCAACAAGTGGTATCAGAGCCTGTGCTTTGAGAAACTTTGATCTAGAGAAAATGGAGTTAGAAAATTCTCAGAACAATGCGTTGGCAAAGCTTCCCATGCTCAAACTAGGAGAGTATGAGATGTGGGAAATCAGAATCAAGCAGTACTTTCAGATCCAAGATTATGCATTATGGGAGGTAATAGAAAATGGAAATTCGTGGGTACCTATTCCTGTTACAGCACCAGAATCTGGTCCATCAACAGCATTGAAGATGACTGTGCCCTCTACTGCTGAAGAAAAGATTTGCAAAAAGAATGATGTAAAGGCTCGAAGTCTTTTGCTCATGGCACTGCCCAATGAGCATCAACTTACCTTCAACCAGTATGTTGATGCTCAATCTATGTTTGCTGCCATTAAAGCTAGATTTGGAGGGAATGAAGCAACAAAGAGGACTCAAAAGGCCCTACTGAAACAACAGTATGAAAACTTCAATGCTTCAAGCTCAGAATCACTTGATTCTATATTTAACAGGCTTCAAAAGCTTGTTAGTAGATTGGCAATTCTGGGTGTAGTTACTCCTCCAGAAGATCTAAATGTTAAATTTTTAAGGAGCTTACCTGCTGAATGGGATACACATGTTGTGGTTTGGATGAACTAAACCTGATTTGATACTAGGGGTTGGTATGTATTTGTACAACAATTTTATTTTGATTGAAACAGTAAGGTTAAGAGAAATCTGCTGGTGCTAGCAATGATGGGATTAAGAACTTCGGCATTTCTAACTAACTTCAGGTTGCAAAGCTAGTAATAACAATATTATACTGTTAGCCTGGATGTTAGTAATGCTACCACAATAGTTAATGACTGCCAGTACTGAAAACTAGCTTCTGCTAGCTTTAGTGACGCCACAGTTTATGCCTTTTCTATCACTCAACCACAAGGGTCTTCAACTTGTTCATGAAGACCTTGAGAACTTCATGATGTAGTGATTTGGAAGAAACAAAACTTAAAGTGAATATATGACACTTCTAAGCATGAGGGTAAGAAAAGTTTCTATCAGAGAACTGAAAGGAAAAATCATCATTGATTGGAAGCAATACTGTAGATTTGATAAATCAACGGTTATTCATGTTTTCTACTGCCATTTTAAAATGGGGACTTTTTGCCAGAGAATGCCGGCACCCAAGGAGTAAAGGACAAAATTAAATTAGAATCAAGGTAGATCATCCAAAGGCAAGTAAAGATTGAAGATGCTCTGAAAAGGCAATGTGTGATATAGATGGAGCGTTGACTTTGATTACGGAGGCCAGTGAATGGAAGAGGATGAAAATTTAAGGCAATCTGGTCTCATGGCTTATCGCAGATATCTGAGAAACAAATGATAAATATTGTTCTAATTCTTGTTTGAAAATCTTATGACGCTCTAACGAAACAGTTTGTGATTTGCTTGTTAAATTAGATGATACTGGTTTTAAAGCAGCTACATACAAAAGAGGTTTATCAACTTTAAAAGGACAAATTGTTAAATATAAAGAACATGAAGTTCTTTTTTCTGAAGAGATTGCTCTACTTAAAAGAAGTGTAGGTCACAAAGATTATCAGATGGGATTAGTTAGGGCTGAACTTGAACAAGTTAAACTAGAAAAGGAAGGGTTTGAGTTTAAGATTGCAAAATTTGAAAAATCAGCAAAAGACTTAGATCAGTTGTTAGCAAGTCAGATAACTAACAAGAGTAAAAAAGGTTTTGGTTATAATGTTGTCCCCTCACCTTATCCTTTGATTCTTAATAGACCAACACCTTTAGACTTATCTTATTCAGGTCTTGAAGAATTCAAACAACCTGAGGTACATGAGTATGGTCCTAGGGATTCTAGTTTAAAGCCTACCACTGGTTGTGATAAAGAGTCAGATAATTCTAAGGAGAATACTGATGACTCTTTAAAACAACAACAAATGACTGATACTAAGGTAAACAAAGATTGGAAAAAAAGTTTTTCTATTCTGCTAATCATGTTAGGGAAGAAGAACCTAAAAAAGCTAGAGAGAATAATGATGCTCCAATTATTGAAGATTGGGTGTCAGATGATGAGGATGAAGTTGCGCCTATCCCTAAGGTTGAAAAGAAAACTGTTATACCTACTGCTACTGAGAAAGAGTTTGTTAAACCTGAAAAACCAGTTAGGAGGCCAGTTAGGTATGCAAAGATGTACAGGTCACAAAGACCTAGGGGAAACCAAAGGAATTGGAATGGTCAAAAATCCAATCAGTTAGGATGTAACTTTGTGTTTAATACAATGGCATGTTTATCTATGGAAGTTGTGATTCACAATTCATACGCTGTCCCAAACAAATTGCTTCCAAGAGCAGTCTTAAATGAAGACTGGCCGAAAATATGTTAATAATACAAGGCCTGTTAAGACTGTTTAGGTCTTGTTAACCAATTGGTAGCCTTTTTAGTATGCTTAGGTCCTTTTAATACTGTTAGGCCTTTTATACCTGCTCACCCAAATCAACAGGTTCATTGTGTAGACCAAGGAAATATGTTCAAAATCAAGCACAACAACTGTTTCAAAGGGCCCTTTTACAAGAGAACAACATTTAACAAATAGGTGTATCTTAATCAAAGGTTTAATACGGTAGGGCCTATATTAGATCAATTGTTAATACTGTCAGGGCAATGGGGTTTAATGATGTTAAGCCCTTAGCATGTTGGGTTTGGAGACCCATCAAACCCAATGGTGCATCACTGGTTTTCAACAAGTATAATTACATTGATACACGAGGCAGATCCAAGTCAATAATGGCTTGGGTCCCTCTAAGAAATAAACTAACTTCATAAGTTTTATTTGCAGAGCTAATTCTACAACTTAATGGATTAAAGGTTTTGTTGATAGTGGACTGCTCAGGCATGACTGGAACAACATAGCCATCTTTCAGATTTCAAAAGACTTTGTGGAGGTTAGGTTTTGTTACTTTTGGTGGAGGAGCCTATGGGTGCAGAATTACATGGCAAAGTGTACTATTAAAATGATAATCTTGATTTTATTGATGATACTTTGTCAAAGAGTCTTTAAGTTCAAACATCTTTAGTGTCTCACAATGTTGTGACAAAAAGATACTATTGTCTTTTTACAGACTTCTGTATGTCTTGTCCTATCTTCTTAATTTTAATGTGTGCCTGATGAAAATCAGATACTTCTTAAATAAACATTCCTAGAACAGGATAACATGTACAGTTTTGATATGAACAACATAGTTCCCTATAAGACTGTTTAAATTGTCTAGTTACATAGGCTACATCTGAAATATTAATGCTATGGCAGTGACAGGCTTTTTCATGTCAATTTTAAAGAATATCAATAAACTGTCAAAGAAAACTTTGTAAGAGATCCTGCTTTAAAAAGATTTGGAAATGACCAAACATGTGTTGCCTGCCTTAAAGGCAAGAACACAGAGCCTCTGTAAGACCAAGGTTTTTAATTCCCATTACTTAAGCATTGTTTATGCTGCAACTTGGATCTCTTTGCGTCCAAACTTTTTGTTGTAGTCTAATGAATAAAAAGTAATGCTTAGTAGTCACTGATGATTATAGTAGATTTTCATGGGTTTTCTTTTTAAAAACTAAGGATGAAACAACTGAGATCCTTAAGAATTTTATCAAAGAAGTAGAGAAATCCTAGAAGTTAAAAAATAATCAGATAGTGATAATGGGACAGAGTTTTAAACAAAGTGGTGGATGATATCTGTAGAGGAAAAAGGTTTTATTACAGAGAATATAGTGTAGCTAGGACTCTCAGCAATAATGTGTACGCTAAAGGAGAATAAGACACTCATTGAGGCTGCTAGAACAATGTTAGCTGACTCTAAGTTACCTACCACATGTGGGCTGAAGCTTGTTTCTACTGATTGATATGTTCAGAATAAGGTTAATAGTCAATAAAAAAAAGGGGGGCTCATATCAAAGACTTCCTTATGGAACTCTTTGAGGTTTTAAAACCAACTATTGCTTCATGAAAACATTTACGATGGTCATGTTACATTTCTTAATTACCTTAGATAAATTGGGCAAGTTTGATGGAAAGAGTGATGAAGGTTTCTTTGTTGGATATTCCTTAAGTTGCAAAGCCTTTAGAGTATACAACATTAGAACCAGGAAAGTTCAGGAAAACTTGCATATTGGGTTCTTAGAGAATAAGCCTATGATAGAAGAAAATGGTCAAACGTGGCTGTGTTTGATCTTGTTCTCTTAAACCAATCAATGAATTATGTACCAGTGGTTGCAGGAACTTTTTCTAATGACTTTGCAGGTATACAAGGAGTTTCTGAGTCTAGTACATCTTCTCAACAAGATCAAGATAATCAAGATTGCATTATAATGCCAATTTGGAAGGATGCCTCATACTTTGGTGATGATGCACCAAGATCTGTTGCTGATGCTCCAATACAAGATAAAGATGGCTTACATGATGAGAATGATGCTACAGAAAAGTCTCATGCTGATAGAAGTCTTCAGGAAAATGGTACTGCTGATCAACAAGTTAATACCGCCAAGCCAGATATTAATAATGGTAGTAGAGAATTTAGTACTGCTGTCCCTGAAGTTAATACTGCTACTCCTGGAGACTTGGTAGGACCTAGTCCTGCATCTGAAGACATACAAGTGGAGGACCAAGAAATTAAATTGGGGGAACATTCCACAAACTTATGCAGTACCTACCACTCCGCACACAAGAATTCACAAAGATCACCCAATTGATCATGTGATGGTTGCATGTGCAGTCATCATGTTCAACGAGAAGAATCGACAACTTCTTAATCTGTAACTTGGATTCTTAGTTGCTATTGTGAAGGGAAGGGACTATCACAGACCTGTCTTAACATGCTTTTTACTGGTTTTCCTCTTCAAGAAGAACAAAAGTGTTTCTAAGCTCTTAGTGATCCTACTGGTAGAAGCAATCGCAACCTACTTACAGTTTAAACTGCAAATGGGTATGGTGCTTCTTATAGATTTACCTAAAGGTCATAGAGCAATTGGTACAAAGTGGGTCTACAGAAACAAGAAAGATGAAAGAGGGATTGTCATCAGAAACAAAGTAAGACTTGTTGCTCAAGGACATACTCAAGAAGAGGGCATAGACTTATGATGAAGTCTCTTTACACCTGTGGCTAGAATTGAGGCCATAAGAATATTCCTGGCTTATGCTTCTTATATGGGTTTTATGGTCTACCAAATGGATGTAAAAAGTGCCTTCCTGTATGGTCAAATTGACGAGGAGGTATATGTATGTCAACCTTCAGGTTTTGAAGATCCTAACCATCCTGATAAAGTCTACAAGGTAGTGAAATGCATTATTATGGACTGCATCAAGCACCTAAGAGTTGGTTTGACACTTTGGCTATTAATCATTGTGCATATGGTTTTCAAAGAGGATTGATTGACAAACATTTTTCATATATGAGGAACAAGGGACATATTTGCTTGTTCAATTATATGTGTGATGACATTATCTTGGATCTACAAAGAAGAAGGAGGTTTTGTGATGAGTTTGTGAAGCTTATGAAAGATACGTTTCCAAATAAGTTCTATGGAGAACTTACCTTCTTTTTGGGTTTAATGGTCACAACAGAACAAAGAAGGATTTTATAGTCAGATAATTATGTCCATGATGATCTTGAGAAAGTTTAACTACACAGATATGAAGTCTTGCATTACTCAACAGATTAGGGGAAAAGCTTTGGTTCAAGATGTGAGATGATGATTGAAGCTGCATGAACATCTTTATAGATCTATGATAGGATCTTTGATGTACCTTACAACATCCAGGCCAGATATCATGTTTGCAGTATGTGCATGTGCAAGGTTTCAGGTTTCTCCAAAGGACATCCCATCTCTTCAGCTGTTTAAGAGAATCTTTAGATACCTCAAAAGGAAAAACCAATCGTTAGGACTTTGGTACTGTAAGGATTCTCCATTGGATTAGGTGCTTTCAATGACAGTGGACTATTGCTGGAGCATACCCAAGATAGGAAGTCACACTAGAGGTTGTCAGTTTTTGGATATTGGATGATATCTTGCAAAGCAGAAATAAAAACTTTAGTTGCACTTTACTTACTGAGGCTGAAGATGTGGCTGCAGCAAACTGCTGTGGAACAGGTTCTCTAGATTCAAAAAAAACCAAACTGCGGACTTGGGTTACAAGTTTCATAAAATACTATTATTTTTAATGACAATAATAGTACTTTCTGTAATAGAAAATCATGTTCAACATTATAAAACAAAAAACTTATTGAGATTAGGCATCATTTTATAAGAGACTGCAATGCTAAAAAGTTGATTCAAATGGCTAAGAATTGTCATGAACATTATTGTAGAGATCTTCTTACAAACAGGTTTTGATTGCTGGGTATATTTCATTTACTTGGTCTCATGGTTTTGGATGCTAAATCCCTAATGCCCATATCTCTTGTTTGTTTTTGTAAAAGTTTGTTAAATGTTAGTACTGTTAAGTTTTTGTAAATTAATACTGCTAGTTATAATTAGTACTACTAGTTATATTTAAGACTGTTTGACAAAACTGTTACTTATAGTTAGTACTGCTAGTTATTTCTATGTCTCACTGTTAATCCTGTTAGTAACACTTAATACTGCTAAACAAGAAAAATGGTTAGATTATGTTTTTCTTGGTTTTGAGCTAACTCTTTCAGGATAAACAATGAAGTGTGAAATTGGTTACTCAATGATGCTTTATTTGAGGGGAGGAATGTTGTTTGTTCCTAACAGTGTTGGTTTTCTCACCACACTACAAATGGTCATCAATTCACCATGTTTTATAGACATCAAGAATTGACTAGTCCAGAGCAAAAGGATATGGTAAGAATTCCTAAAATCCATTGATAGTTGATAGTTTACTCAAAACTATATGGTTATCAATGCACTATGTTTTTACAATGAAGCATTGGCTAGTCCAAAACAAACGACTATTGGTAAAGACTACTCAAATCTGTTGATGGTACTGGAGTTGCAACAAAAAACTATATTTTGTTCGTTTGGGAATTTCGTGAGTCAAAAGAATAGAGAGAATTGGTGAGCTTAAAAACAGATAGAGAGATGTGTGAAAAACAGACAGAGTGCAAAGTGAGTTAAAAGAATTGAGAGATAAAATATGAATAGAAAGAGAGATTATGTGAAGTTTTTTTTGTATAATACAAAACTTTGGAGTTTGTACTGCTTTTGGTAGAGAAGTTAATACTGCTAGGCTTATTTTAGTACTGCTAGACCAAATTTGGTACTGCTGGATGACCGTTAGCACTGCTTAAGCCCTAACAGAATTTTCGTTAATTAAATAGAGCCGTTATGAGATATTAACGCTATGCCCCATGAATATAGGGTTTTTGAATAATTGGACTTTCGTGTCTCTCTATATATAGGATTGATTTTTACTATCGTTCAAACTCAAAATCTTCTTAAACAAGTCGGTCAAACCATATCTCTACGCTTTCTCTATTTAATCTCAATTAACTTTCTCCAACATTCATTCTTTCATAAACGATCATATCCCACACGATTACTCACACTTTTATTCATGGCAAATTTGGAATTTTGTGACAAGCACAACATGGTAGCGTTTTTAAAGACATCTACAGGAAGTGAAGGGTTTTATCAAGTCCTTGATTTCCTAAATCGAAGTCACATTTTCTATGCACTCACAAAGAAGCCAGACGTTTATATCTCTTTTATCAAGCAATTTTAGAGGTCTGCTGAAGTTACTAATGATGATGGAGAAGTCTAGATTACTGCTACCATTGATGGTCACTCTAAGACTATTACTGAAGCATCATTAAGATGACATCTCAAGTTTGGATGATTCGATGATGGTATGACTTCTTACTAACTAGAGATTTTTGAGCAGTTGACATCATGGGATATAACACAGAATTCAGATAAAAAGTTAACTTTTCAAAAGGGTGCTTTTTCACCTCAATGGAGGTTTCTTATCCACACTATTCTTCATTGTCTTAGCCTAAAGAAGACTGCTTAGGAGAAGTTTAGTAGTAACATTGCAACTGCTATTATCTGTTTAGCTACCAATAAGAGATATAACTTTTCTAGGTTGATTTTTGAGCATACGGTGTCTAATGTTTCAAGCCCCCATAAGTTTTTGATATACCCTAGGTTCATTCAAATATGCCTAGATATACAAAGGAAACAACTTCAACAACACTCAAGAACATATCCTGTACCCTCTCTTAGCATTAAAGTTTTTAACAATATGAAGAGACCTACAAAGGGTTATTTAGGGGATGAAGTTGCTTTATTTCCCACTATGCTACAAGTAACTGAACCCTTCACTTCACCTTCAAGAATCTCATCCTCACCTTCACATTTACTTGAACCTTCAACTGAACCCACACCTGATCATACCACTGCTATTGTATCATTCCCATCTCCAACACAACCATCACCTGGAACAGAACAACATATTCCTACACCCCATGACTCACCTCTCCATGTTATTCACTCACATGGAAGTGATGAGGGTAGCTTGAAACTAAATGAATTGACGAATTTGGTTACCAAACTTTCTGATAGGATTAGAGTTTTGGAGGATGACTTGAAGAAGACAAAGCAAACCTACAGTTCTGCTTTCACTAAGCTTATTCTCAGGATTAAGAAGTTAGAGTATCACGTCAAGACTGGGAAAGCAAGGAAAAGAGCTCGGGTTGTTCTTTCTGACGATGATGAAGATGTTGAGGATGATTCTTCCAAATAAGATGCAGAGGTTCAAGAGAAATCAAGCACTAAAACTGAACCTATTATTCAAGAAGTGACTCCCACTGAAGTCATTCAAGATCAAGGAAGCATTAAGAAAGGAAATTCTAAAGTTAGTACTGCTTTAGAGCAAAAAGGTTATGCTAGTTGAGTTTCCAGTGGTTATTAATGTGATGGTAATTTTTAGTATTGCTGAAAGAACTGTTTACTCATAAAAAGAAGGAGTGAAGGAACATAGGACAAGAACAAGACAATCGCAGAGCCTATAATGACAGAGTCTGGCCTAAGAAAACAGTTCTAAGGAAAGGCTTGTAACAGAAAAGTTAAGTTTTGCTGAAGCCATTAGACTGCAAGAACAAATAGATGAAGCATAAAGGGCATAGATTGCAAAGGATGAAGAAATTGCTAGACAATGGGATGAAGAGGAAATACAAAGAGCTATGTCTGAAGCCAAGTCATCTAAGAAGATAGATTGGAATGATCCTTCAGTCATAAGGTATCATGCTCTAAAGATGAAACCAAAGACAGTTGCCCAAGCAAGGAGGGATATGGTTAAATACTTGAAGAATCAGGGAAACTACAAGATTAGTGATTTCAAGGGAATGTCTTATAATGATATTAGGCAAATTTTTGAAAAGGTTTGGGATTTTAACCAACATATTAAGCCTATGGATTTAGAGCATGGAAGTGAAAGAATGAAGTCTCCTGAAAAGAATGAATAAGTAGATGTTGATACGCAAAAGGAAATGAAAGAAGTTTCTAAAGAGTCTGGAGTATAAAGAAAGAAATCTCTTCCTAGAAAAAGCACAAAAAGTACTGTTAAGAGACAAAAGATGGAACTAGATGATGAGAAGGAAGATCTCAAAGGATATTTAGATATAGTTCCAAGAGAAGAAGTTGCAGAAGATGTTGAATCTCTATCTACAAAGTATCCAATTGTAGATTGGAAGACTTGTGTTCTGACAGAAAATTTCATGTATTATTAAATCTTCAAAGGAGATGGCAGTTCCAAGAACTATAAGGTTTTGAGTGAGATGCTTTAAGACTTTGATAGACAAGATGTTGAGGACTTATATAGATTAGTTAATGATAGGTATAGTACTTCAAGGCCAGAAGGTTATGATTTGATGCTTTGGGGAGATCTATATACTTTATTTAAGCCAGATGAAGAAGATGAAATATGGAAGAATCAACATGAATACAATTTGATAAGCTGGAGATTATGTGATTTTTGTGGCATTCACATTTTGTTGATGGAAAATGGTTTAGCAATTCATATGCTGATAGAGAAGAAATATCCTCTAAGTCAAGAGATGTTATCAAAGATGTTAAGCAAAAGATTGGAGGTTGGTCAAGAGAGTTCAATGGCATATGAAATTCTAAAGTTCATCAGATCACAAGTGCAGAAGTAGAAGAGTGTTTGAAATAATCATCATCAGAAGACAAGAAGATTTGATCTAGAAGAAACTTGGAATTTGAAGATAAATCACAAGTTCAGGGGAGGATTGTTGGGAATAAATCTTCATAAGAGCTTAATACTGCCAAGGTATAACTAACAGTACTAATAGACTTAGTACTGCCAGAGTTAGTTAATACTGCTAGAAGAAATGTTGATACTGCTGATGATTAATGCTGCTGACTTGGAGATAAGGATGCAAAGAGATTAATAAGGAATGATTATCTTTTATATTTTAGGAAGATTTGTATATGATTTAAATTGTAACTGATCCTAAAAGTTAGGTAGTTATCTTGTAAAAGACTCCTTGTGGTGTATAAAAGAAGATCCTAGGTTAAGGTTTTAGATACGCTTATGAGATAGAGATAATTCTTAGAGAAAGAATGTAAAGCTTCAAGGTTGTAACCCTAGTACTACAAGAGTACTCGTATTATTAATAATAATATTGAAGCAGTTTTGTTTTTGTTTATTGTTCTTTGGTTGGTACTGTTTCATTGATAAATACTCCTAGAGTATCAAAGTGTAGATTCCGCATACACTTTGATATACAAACAAAGTCTCATTCATTGTTATTTTGGATTCATCCAAGGTAACAATCACTTTACAAGGTAAAGAACGATCAAGGCTTAGGATCAACAAGAGGCTCACATCTTTTATCTAGTAAAAGAAAACGTTAAGTTGGGAATTCGCATCTAAAAAAAATCAAATCATACTTTATTTAGTAATATTTTTTTAATTAGCAATTTTTTAAGATGTAGAAAAATAATAAAAACTAATTATTTCTTAATTTGCCTAAAAAATATTAAAAAAAAACATTTTTTGCTTTACATGTACCAAAAATTAGAAAGTACACACGAGCTTCAATGCTAATTTTCATAAATGTAAGCAAAAAATGTAATTTTGTTAAAAAAAGAGATAATTACTTGAAAATGTATCATATTTGCCACTTTTTTGTTATTGCGTGTATTGAATTTTTTTCTTATTGTGTGTACTGAACTTTCAAATTTCGACCTTAGTGTGTATTTCCTTCATTTTATTAGATTAAATATGGTTAATACGTTTTCCTTACAATAGGCTTAACCACTTCTCTATCTTCTAAATTTCATCTTGTGTGTGTCAATCGCCCAATCTCAGTCTAAGTTAACACAAACTCGTGTCAGTCTCTCAGGCTGAAAGCCACCTTTTAACATTAGTTTAGGTTTAACCTAGGTATAACTTAGAATAACTTAGGATTAACTTAGATAACTAAAATACTGATAATTAGATATTAACGTTCTCGCTCTTAGTGATCGACACCCTACTTACCAACGAAACTTTAACTGATCGGGTACATTGCCCGTTAGTATTGTTTTAGGTATAGTCGGCAAAATATAAATAATAAAACTTGATAATAAATAATACCTACGCACAACGACACATCAAGTTTTTGGCGCCGCTGCCAGATAGTGAAGTTGTTTAATTCTTGTTTATTAGTATTTTAATTTAGACTTTGTGTTTTTAGTTTAGTTTGTTTTTGTGTGTTTGTTTTTCTGCATTGTATGTTTTTGCATATTGTGTGTTTGTGTGTTTTATTTCTTTCTGCATTATTGAAGTCTGTTGTAATTTTCTGAGTCAAAAACTCAATACGGTGTATTCATCTTTTTGGTTACAACGCATAAATTGTTTTCTAAACCAATGCAACGTATTCGACTTTAACATCAATACGGCATATTAATCTATTTGACCTTTTCTTTCGTAGCAAATTTATTACAGGAAATGGACGACCCCGACATTACTAAGGAGGAATATATTCGGCTTGAAACTGAGAAAGCTCTTAGAAAAGGTAAGGTGTATAACTAGGAAACTGTTACGTATGGTAAAATCAGGTATGATGAAGACGTTCACTTCTTAAGATCCGTTGAAACGCAATTCCCAGCTATAGTCTATAATGACGCGTTAACATCTGAACTAGAGCTCTCATGTGAACCCACGGTAAGTCCTCAGCATATCGATAAAGTTAATTGGAAAATTGAAATATCATTGTCCAATTCCGATGATGAGAATTACACTGTTATATACGATAATGATTCATTTTTGATGTGCGGTCGTCGTAGGACTTCTACACGAGAAGTTTTACAACTCCCTAGGCAGTGCACCTAATCGTTGTAGTGTAGTATAGGCAAGACTCAGGGTTGTTTATCGTTCACTCGAGGAATAGGTTGGGAAGGCTTGATCACGGTCTAACAGAATTCTAAGGGTTGAGAGAAGATTATTTTTGTATTTTTATATTTTATGGAAAGCAAGTAAATCATATCATTAGAGAGAGGTTTGGTTTTAGCTATTTAAACTAAATATTAACTAATCTACCAGTGATAACAATAAGATGAAAGGTTGTGTTTATTTAATCATGTATTACTCCCTAGATTGCTTCTCCTAGTGTTGTTGCCTTGTCACACTTGTGATGATCTGTGTAACTATTTCCCAAAGCATGAACGAATTACACGAACCCGTCGTCTACTTAGTATGCCGCTAGAGCAACGCACATGCAAGGTAGTATAAAGACTATTACACGGCCCCTAGGAGTACACTAAGTGCATGTGAAATATATTAAGAGTGGATCAACCATATTAGGGGGCAAGGTAGTATGAAGACTGTTATCCGATGGTATCCTTTCTACACAATTACGTTTCCCTAGACATATCAACAGCGATGCAGACAAAAGCTGGTTTTCTAAGACCTAACGTGCACATCCATCACAAGAAGCAACACCACTAAGATCTACATTCTAGGTTTCATACAATCATAAATAAACACAACAGGAAGTTTAGCCAAGCATGTTAAAGATAAAGCAAAAATAATAAATCAAACAACACATAGACATATTGAATGATTAAGTAAACCTTACTTAATTAAAACATGAATTGGAAGAGATGCAATAGGGTTTTTAGGCCCTAAAATCGTCTCCTACAGCTGCTAAACGAACTAGGGTTCGTACCCTCTTTTTATTCTAAAGTTACACACTCAAAACCCTAAATTCGGGTTTGTATATATAGGAAAAATGTTGTGACGACGTCGCGTTTTAATCGTGACACCATCATGAAAGAGAATATTCTAGATAATGGGCTGGGTCGTATGCTCTAACGTCGTTCCAAATGCCTTCCAAATGAGAAATACATGAAAAGGAACGATTAAGTACCGATTTTGGGCATAAATGCACGATTTAGGGGGTTAAACGACCCCAAAAAAGTGTATAAAATGACACCTCATCAAATACCTCTACACTTGGGATTTGCTTGTCCTCAAGCAAATGGGCTTTTCTACCTAGACAATAACAATATGAGGGGTCATTTTACCTAATCTTTAAACATATTCTACAACACAACCTTCTAGACCTCGTAATTAAAAGCACGAAAAGTATATACTAGCACCTCACATAAGTGTTTGGGATTCTCTCTTTTACTCAGGTGTGAAGACTAATCAAATAACATACCAGATGTGAGGGTAGAGAGAGAGAGTGGGTTAGATGAACACTTAGAGAGAGAAAGTAAACACAAGAGAACTTTGTATTATGTGTGTAAAATAAACAACCAACCCACCTCTCCAAAGCATGGATATGTGTTTATATACTTACAATGAACAAGTGGGCTTGGGCTTGCATGGGTTTATCCATGGGCCTTTGCTAACTAACTATGTAAGTTTCCAAAAATTGCTTAACGAGCTAACGACTGTTATCTATGGAAGCGACCGACACTTTCGTGTTCCTAACAATCTCCCCCTAAGGGAGGTCGCTTCATTTTATAAAAACTTAAACCTATCATACTATGCTTTATCTTTAGTTTCAAGCTCGTTCAACTTTAATCATTGACATGTGATTTGATGTAGTGATCATTGACTTTTAGGTTAGGGCTTGTTCCTTAGCTTGTCTTAAATGTGGTCTTGAACACCTTGAGATCATCAACCAAGCATAAATTTTTTTTGCCATCTTCTGACCTTTGCCATCTTGTAAACTTGTGACTTCTGGACCGACATGCTCATACCGTTCTTGATTTATTGATAGTTTTTCTGAAAAGCTTTATAATGCACCTCCTCTTGAGGTTTCTTTAACTTTAATACTTCGTCACTAAAACTATCGGAAAGACGTTGTATTAGAGTGAAACGAAAACCTTCTTTGAAATTCATTGACTGTTAATACTTGCCGTCCCACTTCAAGAAAGACCGAATGGTATCAGAGTTCGAAAGTCTTAAAATATGAAATGTTATAACAACTATAAAAACACTAACTTTAACATCACAAACATGAGAATCAAAGAGTGTCAAGAATAAGACCATAAACCTTCAAAAACCAAACTTTTGATCTAAACTAACCAAGGAAACGCACACACAATCTAGCTAATCATCCCATGTGCTCTGATACCAATTGTAGTATACATGATATCATAACACAAGCAAGAGATGATGGGTTGGCTACTTAATCTTAGAGAGAGAAAGTGATATTTCTAGAGAGAGAAAGTGTAAGAAAATGTATTATCACTAAATGAACAACTAACCCCTTCCCATGGCTAGGAAGGGATTTATATACATGAGAGTTTATGCCCCAATGGGCTTGAGTATGGGCTTACAAGTGGGCTAAAGGCCCGGCCCAATACTACTAGTCATACGCTTACTTTCTAACTACGAGCTTTGCTATACTAAACAATACACGGGGGTGACCGAGTCTTTTCCATAATCCTAACAATCTCCCCCTAAGGGAGGTCACCCTATAAAATACAATTTGAATAATAACATTCTAGTTCTTCGACCTTCTGTCAGTAGCTCGTAGTCTTTGATTCTTCATTCTTTGAGATCATTGTACACTATGTAGTGATCCTTGAACTCTGTTCCTTAGACTTGTTTGATCTTTGAGCTTTCTTTGAGATCATCAGCCACAGTAAATCTCTTAATCATCCTTGTTGTGAAGTGTTGCCTTCATGTGATGTTGTGACCTTCAAACCCATATGCTCACACTTTTCTTGATCATGATACCACTCCTCAGAGTTGCGGAAGCTGTGTTGTAGGTCATTCAGTTGTCATGATGTCTTTACTTGGAAACATTAAGTGTAAGCATTGGGTGGTGAATTGACTCTACTGGAACGAGGTGTCTCCATCTCCATCTTTGCTTGATCCTGTAATAAAACAGTTAGCAATAAAGCTTGGGGGCGAATATGGCTTTGTCATTCGCCCGAGTCTGGTTGGATTAACCTCTGGATCCGTGAGGACCGACCTGTGATCAGGTAGATTCATCTTAAGAAGAATCTCCTTGACAGGATTTCCAGTATAAGTATCAGATCATCTGATGTGTAACCATCAAAATCTCCATACTTGCCTGTTCTCTGTATCGGAACGTCTCAAAGCAGACAGCACGATAAGAGTGAATCGGTTAGTTACTATCTTACCGATTAATGAGAAAACTTGATTTGAAAATCAATCGACGTGTCGTTTGAGAAAGTATTTTGTGACACATCGAGAGTGTTTGATAGCATAAAATCAAATTTCATTAGAAACTCATTTGTTTTGAAATAAGTTCACAATCGATGTGCTAGAAAATCAGTTGTTGAGCACATCGAGAGGTTTTCTAAAATGGTTCGTCAATTCACAACCTGGAACAAGTTTGATTCACAATTATTTTGTGCTTATTTGCTAATCTCGGTTTTATCGAGATTGATTGCTTAGGGTTTAATCGTAAGAATCTTGGCAAATTCAGTACAAAATTTGCTTATTTGAGCTTATTGTCAAACTCAGTAGACAAATTCAGTAAACAAGCTGTTTCAATAGTCAAATTCGGTCGATCTGGTCAAACTCAGCAGATCTGGTCAAACTCGTCAAATCATTTTAAAGCGAAAGATGATTCTTATTTTTAGATCTCAAGTTCTTGTGCTTATATCAAATCTTTAAAAAGATTATAACACAAATCATTATCGATCTAATTTCGATTTTCATTCTCGGAATCTAAACTCGAAAAATAAAATTCGGTTACCAAATTAATCAACTCAAGAATCGATCTCAGTTTTCTCATCATCATAGATCTAAAATCTTCACAAGTAACTCAAACTCGGTAACAAAAAGAAAAAGAATTTCACATATCAAGATCTTAGTTCACTCATAAGGAAAAACTCATCACCGTTCCAGATCTAAACTTAGTCACAAACTCGGATCAACTCAATCTCGGCAAATGATAAATTAGATCTTAGTTTTTATGTGTTCGTTATACTTGAAGTATATATATCATCTCTTCAAAAAGATTATAACACACAATTTCATCATAGATCCTTGTTTCGAAAACCAAAAACAGAAATCAACAAGAAACAGAAAACAAGAAAAGACAAAAAGAAAAACAAAAACTTTAAGATCTCAGATTTAGTTCATTTGGTTATAATCTCTTGTGGATTTTACAATCTTTGGAATATCTTTTGATCTCAACCAAACCAAATCATCATAGATCTTTTGTACCTTCTTATTGATTTTCGAAACTGAAAAAGAAAAACAAAGAACAACTTGTGTCCATTTTTCTCTTTTGTTTTGATTTGTTAAACGAAAAAGAAAATCACAAGAAAACCAATCGAAATAAAACCTACCCAAGTTGAGTTGAATATCTTGAAAATGGGTTATCTTTAACTGAGATATGATTGTCGGTTGTGTGTTGTGCAGCAGTCAAAGAAACAAGATCTTCAACCTTTGACTTTTATCAAGGGTGTTTGTGGTTCGTGTGTTTGTAAAGAAATCAAAGTGGGATTTGTGTATGTGATTTTTGGGTTAGAAATTGTTTCTGTGACTGTGAAATTTATACAAGAAGAGGAGTGTTTGTTGATATAAAACATGAATAAAATGGAGGAGAGCTATAAACGGAGCGTAGTGAAGTGTATATAAAGATTTAGGGTTAGGGACTTGTATTTGTGTGACTGTGTGATGTTTATAAAATGTGAGAGTGACTATGTATGTGGATTGAGTGAATGTGTTAGATGTGTATGTGTTTTATCATATAGCAAAAGAAAATAAGAGGTGTTCGTTGGTTTGTTAATGTGTAGCTAGGGTTTGTGAGAATTTGGTGTTGGGGCTTTTTGTTTTTGATTTAATATAAAATACACTTCTGATTACATAATGGGCCAGTCTTTGTGTTTTACATCTTTGTTGAGCATTTTAATTTGTGTACCCGAAAATAGTGTGTTGCCGGTTGATTTATGTGTTTTATGGGTTGGACCATATTTTGGAATTTTTGAGAGGTTTGTATAAGAATATTGTGTTCGTGAGTGGTGGTTTAATTGATTTGTGCTATAAATTTTTGGTCTACGGGTTTTAAATTGCGGGAAAGATTTTTTGAAAGTGATTAAAATTTTGAGTTGAATTTTCGGCTTCGTGTTGAATATTAATTGTGTTGCATATTTTTGGTGTTCGTTTTTTTGATATCATTTGTGATTAATTTGTTTGACAATCGAAATTGGATTCGAAAAAGATATGTTATAGTTCGTTACTCAGGTCATGGGGGAGAAAATTGTTGATGTTCGAAAAAAGCATTTAGCAAAACAAACAATAAGAAATTCCGATTTGTCAATTGAAATTGATAATCCTTGAATATGCTTTGCTTTTTGAATTAAAAAGGGCATCAACGGATGAGATGACAGCTTTTTCGAAGAAGAAAACGTGTTTTTTTTTTGTGTCAAAGATAATCATTCTCGACAAAACATACTCAACAGACAAAAGATTTTTAGAATGCGAAGATTGAATTTATTCAAAAAGAATCTTTTTGAAAGCGAAACATGTGTTTTTCAAATAAAGATTGTTGAGCTGGAAAAGACTTTAGCAAAACAAACAAAGAAAATTTGATTTGTTGATGTAGAATTGATATTCTTGAGAATGTTTCGTTGATGAGTAATAAGGGTAACAAGGGGAAAGTAAATGTCTTCGATAAAGAAAATTGTGATTTTTTTCGATCAAAAGTTATCATCTCGGAAATGATCATGCTCAAAAAGTCAAAGATTTTAATGATGTCAAGCTTGAATGTTCGAACAAGAATAGCTAAATTTGAGGCGTATTTGAAAAACTTGAAAAAATTGAAAGTTGTTTCTGAACGACATTAACTCGTAAGGTTTGATGATTCTAAAACCTGAAAAGGATCAATTTATTAAAGAAATTAATCTCTGAGGAACTCACTTGGAAAATCTGAAAGGAAAAAAAGTGTTCTGTGCCAAATAGTTTGATAAACATTCTATTTTAGGAATAAACCTAGCTGATAATTGTTGGTTAAAATCTCAAAAAACAAAAATATGGTTTACTCTAAAGTTGATGTGCAAAAGTAGTTTCGTCAAAAACCAGTCACTATTTACACAGTCTTTGCCTAAATGAAAAGATAGCTTTTAAAACGACTTGCACTATTTGGAATCAAAATTGGTCTTCAAGATAATTCGTTATTGTCAAAAAGAATATCATTGAGTTGAGGACTTCATATATTGCTTTAAATGTGTATGTTTAAAGTGTCTCGTTTAATCGGCAAAAATGGGAACATCAATGTTTCAAAAATCTTCAAAACTAAAGAAAGTTTTCGGAAAAGGTTCAACGGTGTGAATCTTCAAAAAAAAAAAAACAAAAAAAAAAAAAAAAAAAAAAACACACAAAAACACAAAAAAAAAAAAAAAAAAAAAAAAACAAATAAAAAAAAAAAAAAAAAAAAAAAAAAAAAAACACAACAAAAAAAAAAAATAAAAAAAAAAGAAAAAAAAAATCCGTTTTCACGGAAGGTTTATCAGTTATACAACCTATTGCTTTACAAAAAGATAGAAGTTTTTTTAAGAAATCTCATGTTTTGAAACATTTTTCTTTCTCAAAGGGTTTAAGACAAGAGCTGCACATGCAAAGAATCAATTTTTTGAAACAATCATCACTCGTGGTTTTAACCGTGTTAAAAACAAGTGTGAAGGCCATTTAAGGAATCTCAAACTTTTGAAAAATCTTCTTCTCAAAGAGTTTTAAGACATAGTGCTTTCAAAGGAGATAGTATCAAGTTTTGTTTCTTCACACTCTCGTTTTTACTCGTAAAACAAGTGTTGAGGCCAAAGCATAAGTCATTCGAAATTTTCAATATTCCAAAATCTTAATGCTTTGATGCAAAAATCAAGAATGACTTTGTCTTCAACCATCAACAAGAAGGAAGGTGTCAAACGAACTTATTTTTAGGATGTTTCATCAAATGACAATTTATCAAATGGAATTTTTCTTCGTCAAAAGATTAAAACTCCATTGGAAACGCGAGTTGTTTAAAAAATCAATGGAATATCAAGAGGAATTTTAAATCTCTGTTGATTCCACGAGAGCTGTTTTCAAATGAAACACCAGTTTCAAGACCTCGTTGGAACTCAACATCTTTACATCGACTTGGACATAACTTTTCATACTTGGTTCAAAATTTGGTAACCAGGTTTAGTTACGTCGTGCTTAAATGGGTTCCAAAATTTGTTGTCTAAATTCGATGTCAATGGTTTGTAATCATATATCAGATTGCAACCCGTGCTTTAAATAAAAGGAAAATGTACGTTTCAGTGCATTTATCCTTAACAACGAAAAGAGAAATCTTTTCGGTCTTGAGCTATTCAAATAAAACATTCAAAGTTTTGTAGCTCAAGTCAATGGTTTGTAATCAAATGTCAGATTGCAACCCGGTCTTCAAATAAAAGGGAAGTGTACGTTTCAGTGCGCTTTACCTTAAAAAGAAGAGAAATCTTCTTGTTTTGAGCAAAAGTATTCAACTTTTTCAAAAAGATTTTCAAAAATCTTTTAAAAGTTTGCTCATAAAAATGGCTTGTTATTAAATTTCAGATAACAACCCGGTTTTCAAATAAAAGAAAAGTGTACTCTTCAGTGCGCTTTATCTTTAAAAGAAGAGAATCTTTCTTTGTCTCGAGCAATTTTTTATCATCATATTTTCAAAAAGTGTGCTCGGGACATACGACTTCTAAGTAAATAACAGCTTAGGACTCGTTCTTCAAATAAAGGAAAGTGTTCATTTTGTACATTTATCTCAAACGAGAAGATGACACTTCTTCGGTCTTGAGCTATTTTATTAAGATATTCCAAATCTTGAGCTCAAGTAAAATGGTATACAAAAGGTTGAACACAAATGTTCAAGAGTTATTCAAAAGGATTTTTCAAAATCTTTCAACTTGTGTTCAACTCTAAGTTTTGAACAAATGAATAATAATTGATTCAAAAGGAGTTGTTGTCAAGTGTGTTTATATCAATAAGCGTTCCTAATGTGAAGATTGTGTCCGGTTACAAACCGTTTCCTGAAATTACATCAGGATGAGTAGTGAGCAAATCTAGTGACCATACATTTTAGGATATTGACCATACTTTGATGCAACTAGGTTTAAGAACGTTCAAAAAGGTTCCAAATCATAATCATGCTATATCCGTTTTCTCCCATGTGTTTTCAAAATCTTATATAGCCATTTTAATCCATTGATTTCAAAAATATCATATGGTGTGCTATTTTTGAAGGGGAGAAAATTGGATTAAAATGTGATCAAGATAGATAAATGCTTAAGTGTGTGGAATAACAAAGTGATCTAAAAGACTCAAAGTGCAATCAACTCTTTCCTTCATGTGCAAAATGATTTTGAATAATTTGAATATGATGCCACATGTGTTTAGGGGAGTATTTCTCAAAGTAAAACTTTCTAATTGTTAAATGTTTTACTTCTATATCAAACACTTTGATTGATTTTCAAATTGTTTTATGGTTTCGATCTTAATACCCACAACCAACTACCTCACAATGATCAAAGAAGATATAAGGTGGTAAGGTTAGGTATTATCCCATGATCCAACCAAAACCGAAGGGATCTACCCAGGGACATTACATAGATAGAATATAGGTCCTTAGGTATGATGGAGTAGAATGTGAATAGGAATAATGTTAACTAAGGCATGAGTTATCATCGGAACAATCACAACAAGATGATAACGAGGACGCGTTAGTTTAACATTGAAGGGGTTGAAGAATGAAAAGAAAGTATGGGTAAGGGTGAAATGAAGAAGCCCTCACAAAACTTTAGCAGAATCCGCTGGTCATTACGTAATCTATTGAAATATCACAAAGATGATATTTGGTATTGAAGAAAGACATCATGGACCCAATGATGCAATGCACAACCCTTCCCAGCCACTCAAGATTCTTTCAAAAGAATTCTTGTTTCATTGTCACAGAGATTAAACGCATAATATATTGACATCTCACTCCGAGATTGTTGATATTGAAAAGGTGGCAGTCTGCTCCAGCCTCCGATCACTAAAACTTTAACACCCCCAAATTTACACGCAGCGGAACCAACAATTTGGGTGTTAAATAATAGTACAATAGTCATAAGATATAAAGAACGACTCAATGAGACGTTTTAAAAACAAACAATCATTCCATTCCATTATTATCAGAGTTCAAAAGCGTTTAGAAAAAATTTTCAAAAAAAAAGTACTCCCAAGAGTTCGTTTCTCATACATAAAATAAGTTCGATATTAACCAAACTAAAACAAGTTTGTTAATGTGGAATGGGTTTTAAATGGCAGAAAAGTTTAGCGCAAATCCTTCCCCATCTGTGCCTCCAAGCCTTCGTTCTTCATTTACCTGAGTGAAACATCGCTAAAAAGTCAACACGATGTTTGAGTGAATCTATGGTTTTATAATTGATAAAGAGTTGACACAAGCATTATAATATTCATAGGCATCATATAGACTTGTTGATCAGACAAGCTAATAAACAACAGTTGCATTGAGCTCGCGACACCGATCCCATTGACGAATTCCATAAACAATTAATAATACAATGAATGCCCCTAGGCTAGGTATTTTCGTCAGATACCTACTTAAATCTCCATACAATATGTCGTAATGGAATTTTTACTTTTTCATATACTATCATCCGTATACTTATTTAGTGCTCACTTTCCTGGTTCAAACTCCTTAAAAAAACCGAACCGGGTTGTCAGCCAATTAGCGTATTAATTGTATGAGCGGCTACCATCAAAGTAGTTGACGGCTCACGTTTTGGGTATTATGACGAAAAGCTACTCAGAGCAACAAACATATATTCACATAAGGGTCCAACATACATGAAGAAAATACTTGTGATTTGTTTTTATAAAAAACTTGCATGCATTCTCCTCGCGGGTTTAGAAAAATACTTGAAAAGCGCAATTGGTCCAAAAAGCCCAATAGGCCCAATTATAAGCCCATTAAGTAATTTGGTCTATTTTAATGGTCCATGACCAGGCCTTAGTCCAAATATTAGGCCCAAGTGGGTTGGGTCCAATGCTAAGCCCAATAAGTCTTTTAAATATAATTAGTGTAATTGGGTCTAGTGGCCCATTTAAGTCTTATGGCTTATTTTAAATTTATGTGTATAACTTGTATAAATTTTTCGGGTTTTCGAGGTCGATATAAGTTTAAGGTCAGTAGGTTCATTATATAAAAACTCCCAAAAGTGGGTCCTACCACCTCGGGTTTTCGTCGCAAAAACGCTTTACAAACTTTTAGTATGGTTATAGACGTAAAAGTTTTATATAGGTTTATGTTTATAAAAATAGTTGTATCTCTTTAACCATAAATAATGTACTTATAATATTTACATCCCTAGTTTCATATTTAAGTGTACATTATAGATTATAAGTTATTTCTATACTTTATTTTGAGTGGTCATATACTTAAAGTCATTTCTTTATACATAAGTCAAATTATCATTTTTGGCTGAAAACTCACTTTCACCATTTTTGATGCCATTTTCAAACCATAATGAATTGGTTGATCATCCAATTGGTACAGAATCTACATGATTTTATCTAGGTCTCATAGTTATAGGTTTTTACTTAACTCGGAGTGCAATCATTACTTTTTATACGTTCTGTCCAGCAAGGTCAGATTTGACACCTTTTAGTAAAAAGGGCATAACTCATGCAATTTTTACATTCAAGTGTTGATTCAAATTGCTACTAGCTCATAAAACATTTGTCCACAACTTAGATAAATCAAATCAGTAGTTTATCACACTCAAAAATGTCAAACCTTCTGTTTACTTCTGCCATAATTTTTTTAATGATTTCCACCATGTTTTAAGCTAGGTTTATCCATTTTTAACCTAATCTAATTACACACAAAACCCCAATAACTTTGTCTCTTTATACATATATTTACAATTACATTTATAAATGAAATACAAGAAAATACAAGATATAATAAAAAATAAGTAAAGGTTTATACCCACTAAATGATGCAAGTGATGATTTTCACCCAAAACAAGTGTGACTCTTTTACACCAAGCTTTGATTATTAACCCAATACCTTATGATCATCATTATTTCTCCATGCAATGACCCTATGATCAACTTTGAATTAAATGATTCTGCCCTAATGTGTATAGGAAACCTTATTTCCAACTTCTTTAATCATCCTCAAAGTGTTAGGATTATCTTAAGGTACCCTTCTTAGTAGTGTAGTAACTTTTGATCAGGAAAATTTTTGGATGGATTTGGTGTATTGAGGTGTTGTTCACGGCAAAAGAGAGACAAGGAAATGAGAGTGTGTGGTTTTCTTGTAAACAATGGGATAAATGGAGTGTTTGAGTTAGTGGTTTTTGTGACCCCACTTACATGCAAGGCCTTGGATGAAAGGTTAAGACAAGTGTCTTGCCTTTCATCCATATGATGCCACGCCACCAAGGATGTGGTGTAAGAAATTTTTGAGTTTAATTTTTATAAATCTTAGTGTTTAGTGTATAAATTTTAAGATAGGTAGGTAGTTTTGAGGCTAACGGGTATCGACGTAAAATAAAACGAGAGTTAAGGCGCAAACCACGAAGTAAAAACGAAATATGTAAAAAATAATTCTTCATTCACGGAATACTTTCTGAAAAGTGTTAATTTACGTACGTCCAAGAGATTATAATTGCTTTACGCATAGCTCGTAATTAATTAATCGACGATTTCAAAAAATGTGTAGATGTAAATAAAAGTAACTGCTTAAAATTTTATAAAAAAATTTGATTATGAGATATTAAATAGTAAGTGACCTTGTAAATACGGGGGGTTTACTTCCTCCCCTTCTTCCTGGGGAGCGGCGTCCCGGCGCATTGATTATCACCTCGGTCCTCCGTCTTCTTGCTCGAATAGATGCGGAATACTTCTTCATGAAACGTCTTCTCTTTCCCTGTAAATTTGGACCTCTCGTGAGTTCCAACGACGTTAACAATAGGTATTCTTGCTCTGTTTCAACTGCTTTACTTCACGGTCCATAATTTCCACGGGTTCTTCGATGAAGTGCAATTTATCATCCAGTTGGATTTCTTCAAGTGGAATCACCAAGTTCTCGTCCGCGAGGCACTTTTTGAGATTAGAAACATGAAACGTATTATGGAATTCACGAAGTTTTCTGGTAAACTCTAATCGTTACGCAACAGGGACCATTTTTCTTAATCTTGAAACGGTCTCACATAACGTGGACTCAATATCCCGTTTACCAAGCGGGGATTCGCCCTTCCAAGGCGTAACTTTGAGCATAACATATCGCCCACATTAAACTCCATCGGCTTCTTTTCTTCTTAAATCAGCATACTCTTTTTTGTCGGCTTCTAGCATGTGAGTACAACGGCTCTTGATTTGAAGTGATCTTTTCCGTGTCGTCACGGCATAAATGCGGGCCCAGTTAGTTGACTGTCCCCAACTTCATTCCAACAAACAGGCGATCTGCACTTTCTCCCGTAAAGTGCTTCAAATGGTGCCGCCTTGATGCTAGCATGGTAACTGTTATTATAAGAGAACTCGACCAGAGGCAAGTGTCGATCCCAACTTCCACTCCGAAATCAATTACGCAGGCACGCAACATATCTTCAAGAGTTTGGATCGTTCTCTCACTTTGACCATCTGTTTCTGGGTGATATGCTGTACTCATATTTAAGTTTGTCCCTAAAGCGTTTTGAAGTGACCTCCAAAACCCAGACGCAAATCGACTATCACGGTCTGAAATGATTGACAACGGTACCCCATGCCTACAGACAACTTCCTTCAGATACTGTTGGGTGAGTTTTTCCATACTATCAGTCTTCTTCATCGGCAAAAAGTGAGCTGATTTAGTCAACCGATCGACAATTACCCAAATAGAATCATAACCACTAGATGTTCTCGGAAGTCCCGTAACAAAATCCATAGTAATACGTTCCCACTTCCATTCAGGAATTTCAGGTTGCTGTAGAAGTCCAGACGGTCGCTGATGCTCGACCTTGACTTTGGCACACGTAAGGCATTTACTAACATATGTCAGCAATTTAGCTTTTTTATTTTCGGCACCTAATATAAATTTTTTCAGATCTTGATAATTTTGTCTGAACCGGATGTATAGAATATTTCGACTTATGTGTATTCAGCATAATCAGTTCGTTGTCACAAACAACGGTAACCACACACGATTTTCAAAATACCGAATCCCGTCGGAGTGAATCTTGAAGATAGGCTTTAACAGTCGACCCAAATTTTCCGCTTTAACATTTTCTTGTTTCACAGCTTCCAGTTGGGCCTTGAGTATCCTTTCGGACAGATCGGTGTAGGTAGACATCACCAAAGATCGAACCCTCGAGGTTTTCTCGAACTTTCCTTGCTTAAGAAGCATCGGCTACCACGTTGGATTGCCAGGGGGGATGGTAACGAATTTCGCAATCATAATCACTTAATAGCTCAATCCATCGCCGTTGCCTCATATTTAGCTCTTTTTGATCCAAAATGTATTGTAAGCTCTTATGGTCGGTGTACACAACACACTTTGTACCATAGAGGTAATGTCTCCAGAGTCTAAGAGCAAAAACCCGACCCAATACAGATGTGGTAGTATGTTTAGATGTTAGTAGTGTGCTAGTTTTCTTCATGAGTTTTCAATTGCCGGGAAGCATAGGCAATCACTTTATCCCGTTGCATAAGTACCGCACCATAACCCTTGAGTGATGCATGCAATAAACACACGAATCATCAGGACCCTATGGGCAAGTAAAATTGGTAGCGTACATAGATTTGCTTAAGCTTTGGAATGCTTCATCCTCATCGCACCCCCACTCGAATCTCTTTATTCTTTTGAGTAAGTTGGTAAGCGAGTTTGGGATCAAAGAAAATCCCTCGATGAATCTTCTATTAATAGCGGCTAATCCATTAACATTGGTCTTACTTCAGTTGGCGACTTCGGAAACAAAAAATAAACAAAATAAAAGGCAATTGTTGATGCTTCAATTTTTGCTGGGATCATCATGGACGCCTTCCCTATTAATTAAATTGGCAAGGGAATTGACAGAATCCAACGAAATCACATTTTGAGTATTTGGCGTACAATTTCTCTTTCTTGAGCAGGTTCCAAAAATGATCTTTAGATGCTCCTCACTATGTGCTCCCTTTGTTTGGAGTAGATGAGAATGTCTCGATGAATACGAACCTCAAAATTTATCAAGATATGGCTTGCAAACACGATCATCAAATCCTATGAACATGCAGGTGCATTGGTATAGACCAAATGGCTCATTGGAATTCATAAGACCATACTCCGTTCGAAAAAACGGTGATGGGAATATCCTCTCTCGAACGAGAAAGTTGAGATGATACCCCGAAAAGTAGAATAATTTTCGAATTACACTTGAACTTGAAGTTGTTCGAATAAATAGGTCAATTCTCGGGAGAGGATAAACGGTTTTGCCGTTCAACTTATTCAGTTCACGATAATCGATAACATACGAACAATGAACCCATCCTTTTCTTTACGAACACTACCGGAGCTCCCCAATGGTGACGAGCTCGGGGCGGGAATAAATCGTTTTTCCAACAATTCTTCAATTGGCTCCGACTGTCCTTCATTTATGACGGGGCCTCTCTAAAACTATAAGGTGCACGAGCGACTGGAGCAGCACCCGGCACTAAATCGATCTTGAATTCAACTTGTCGAGGCGGGGGAAGTCCAGGCAAGTCATCAGGGAATACTTCTGGAAAATCACAAATTACGTTATTCGTTCAAGAGTTTTCAGATTTCTCCTTCTCGGTAATGTGAGCTAAGAATAGATGACATCCACTTTACAATGTATTTTCTTCCTTAATACAAGATATCACTTTTTAATCGGGAAGAGTTGCTATCCACCCTTTAACACTACGTTCGATTATTAATCGAATGTTGCACCTCCTTTTCTGCCACGATGATGACGGCATCATTATCAGCTAACCAATCCATGCCAATTATGACATCAAAAGCACCAAGTTCTATAGGCATTAGATCAATTTTAAATAGGTGGTTGACTAGATTTAAAGTGCACCCCTTTAATACAGTATTTGTACTGGCGATCCTTCCGTCGGCTAACTCGACCTCATAACTAGCACTTATTCTTTCCGGTTCGTTATCAAATAAATGGATAAGACTAGCATTTATGAAACTCTTGTCTGACCCCGAGTCAAACAACATGTTAAAATAACGATTATTGAGCAGAAACGTACCAGTCACCACATTTGGACCTTGAGCTTGATCAACATCTTTCACGGCATAAATATGACCACCTGCATTCCTTCCATCTAGCTTCTTCTTCTCGGGACACAATTCACTGTTGGCAAGGTGATTCGGGTCCCCACACTTGTAGCAAACCTTAATCGGCTCAGTATTAGCACCAGTGGCTACTCCTTTACCACGACAATCCCTAGCAATATGTCCTCTTTTTCCACATTTATTGCATTTCATCGGGCAATTTCCAAAGTGGAACACGTTACACCTATTGCACTTCGGGGCGTGCCCTCCTTGGTTCACATTTTCACCTTGGGCTTGAGTCATGGCCCTAGCACCTCCATTCCTTCGGTTATTGTTTTGATTGTGATGGCGGTTGTCACGGTTGTCTCCCCGGTTGTTACCGCGATTGCCTTGGTTATTCCCTTGATTTCCACTTTCCCATTTTCTCTTGTTTTGCTCAGCATTCTTTTCCTTCCATCCTTTGAGACTTTTTGCTCATTAAGACCATGCGCATCTTATAGCTTCATTTGGGTTAGTTTGGTTTAGAAGAATAGGTTCATCCCTGAATGTATGATGGAAACCTTGACTATATTGACTATTCTTCTTTTTGATAGATGGAAACAACCTCAGGACTAGAGTAAACCAATTCGTTGATCGGTTGTGTAAGCAAACTATGTCGTGGTCCCCTTAACCTTATGTGTCTCAATTCTCCTTCCTTCTGTGATATTTTCTTCTTCAGGACAGTATGCCTTTTTCCAACATCATCTTCTTCATTTTCGTCCATTGATTTCCTGTTTGCCTCTGCTAAACCGAGGGTGGCGACTTGGGTGTTCCACAGGTTAAAGCTCTACCTTGAAGGGTAGCAGCAACAAACTTGACTTTGCTCCTTTCTCAAGCGCATTTCGCTGATCCCTAAGTACTTTCCAATCTTGTCTCAAACCACGAAAAAGTCGATAGCACCCTTCTTACCATGGAATGGTAGACCACACTTCATGGAAACTCGAGAAGAAAGTACAATCCCTAGCCTGTTGTGCTCTTTCAGGACCTCCTGCATTGCCTGCACCTTCCACATTGCCAGGTCCCCCAGCACCTGTTGTGTTCATTGTGTGGCCCGATCAGTGGCTAAAGGAGCTTTCGCCAACTTCGTCTTGGCAACTAGCTTGGCATGAGCTTGAGTCATTTGTTTAGGAGCCATGATTCTATCACAAACATGAAAAGAAAAGTGTAAGTACTCACTAACCATTGTTTATAATTATAACTTCAGGAATAAAATATTATCGTTATGAGCAATAATCAAGGAAGCGACAATTTGATAATCATATAAAGCAATCCAACAAAATAATTAAAGAATCAAAGTAGTTATTCCATTATAAGCACCAAAAATTGTACAATGCTGTTGTGTTTTACAAACGTGACATAATCATGACTTAGGTCATTACAAGCACTAGTATATGTCAAAATAAACGACTGGCCGGTTTAGTGAACTACATGAATCATTGGCAAACTCAGCTTATTGCTCAAACCAAATAAGCTATAAGGAACACAAATGAGCTTATGAAGTAAGCTCAATAAGCCCAAGAGGTGGCTTAACATCCACAACAGTACTAACTAAGGAGTTAGTACTGTTGGTGGAAATGTGGGGCAACAAAGAGCTTAATAAGCTAAAAAAAGGGAAATAAGCAAACTAAATATCTAACCTAACCTAAAAAGCTCTTAGGAAACAATTTGAGCTTATGGAATAAGCTGAATAAGCTAAAATCCAAAATTAAGCAATCCCTCAGCCTAACTTAAGCTAAAAACAGTCAAAGGGCATGTTTGGGCTTAAGAATAAGCCATCAAATAAGCTCTTCAAGGTCTGAAACTTTGAGGGCTTATACAAGGGCCTATAAGCTTTTAAAATAAGCCAAAGACTTGGGCTTTAGAGCTCTTAATGGCTGAGATAAATAAGCCTAAAGTCTCCCCTTTGCACCAGGGGAGCTTTAAGGCAAATCTCAAGGGCTTATTTGACAGCTTATTTTAAGCTGTCAAATAAGCTCTAAACTCACAAATAAGTTAAAACAGATTGAGTACCCTATGAAGAGGGTTTGTGCACCAATTTTTAGCCTCTAAAACTCAATTTAACTTGCTGAATTTTGTAAGTGAAAAAGGACTTTTGGGTTTTTAGAAACTGTGACCAAAATGGCTTGGTGGTTTTTGACTCACAAAGTCAAAGGACCAAAGCTATTTGGACAGCTCTTTTAGACACACAAAACAAACTCTTTTTGCCACTTAAACTCAAACCCACAAGTGCTTAACCAAATAAGCACTTGTGGTATCTTAGAAAAACTCACAGTTATGAAAATGGTTTTAAAAACTTTGGAAAACAATTTAAAGACTGAAATACTTTTAAAAACAGCTTAAAATTACTTAAAAACTTAAGCTAAAATTAGCCAAAGTACCTCAACCCATGGACAAACCCTTTTTGACCCGTTTTCATGTTATCCCAAACACCCCTTTATTGAAAACTGTCAAAACTAAATGGACTTAAAAACTGTTTTAAAAGCTAAAACTTATAAAACCTTTTATCTACTCCATTTCATACTAACCTATTTGAAGTATTTAAGCTATTAAATCTATGGCTTATTAAGAAGAATAAGCTAGTTACTTAGCTAGCTTAATACACTAATATGACAGTTTTTAAGGAAAAACTAATGTTACACAAATTTAACCTACTGAAAACTTAAAACAGCTAGATATTAAGCCTAAACAAACATGATTAAAGAGAGTTAAACAAAATTTGAATAGAAATAAGCAAAAGATAAAGCTAAAATTAAGCTAAATTGAGGCTTGAGGAATTAAACCTGAGAAATTTGTTGTCTCAGAACCCAAAGCCACTCTTTCTGAGTGAGTGGCTTAAAAACATACACCTAAGTGGCCCTTGCCTCTATTCCCTGAGCTAAAAGCTCAATAAGCTAATAATAGCTTATTTCTTCATAAGCGCTTCCAAATTTGAAATGAACTTGAATGAAAAAAAGGAAGGTATGAACATTAATGAACAAAAGAACAGTTTATAAAAAGCTTAAGGCAAGATTGTGTATAACTTTTGAGCTTAAGAAAATGTAATAAGCTAAAAATAGCTTATTACGAGCTTATTGCTAGAAAATGGCTTATTCCTTGAAATTTAAAACATAAACACGATTTAACTTGCTTCATTAATAACTAAAGAAGAGTACAAATGTAGTAACAAAGTACTAAACTCAAATTGAAAAACTTTTGAAACTTAATTGGATGAACAGTACATGAATTTAGAAAATTACAAAGGAAATTGAAAAACTAAAACTAACTACTCTCTAATCTTCTGTCTTCATCTCTTTTATAGTGAGTTCTTGTGTTAGTTGTGTGAGAGGGAAAAACAAACACAACCTAGCCCTTCAATTTCATCCAAAATCACTTGTCGTCGAACAAGGCCTTGGGTAGGTGTGATTGCCAACTTGGCAATCTACAGCATGGGAAAGTATATGGACGGAGGGGGGAGTTGATATCCATGGTGGAGGATGAAGGTCTACGGGGTAAAAATGGGTTAACAAACCCGTGATTGTTTTTGGGGGGAAAAAGAAGGGCGGGAAAAGAAGTTGGGGTTATAACAGAGTGTAAGTTTGGGGTTTGGGCAATAATGGCCCCTCATAGTTACTTGATTCATTGCATCCATGGTCCTTGTATTGTTATAACTTTTGGGGATTTGGCACATTCAGTCCCCGAGAGTTATAACAATACTTGCACCATTCGTCCTTGGGTGGTACAAGTTTAGAGGAGTTGGCAGTTATGCCCCTTGTAGTACAACTTTGCTTAATTGGCAATTTAGCCCTTCTTTTCTTTTCTCCTCTTTTCTCATATAAATGTAAGTTTAGGGGTTTGGCAATTTCAACCCTTAAACTTATATTTCTTGGTGTGTTGACTTTTTGCTTCGGTGACTTTGGGGGCTTTGACCAATTGACTTTTCTGTGTTGACTGTTTTTTGACTTGATTGACCTTCCCACCCCCGGCTTTGATTTGGCTTTGTCTTTCACATCTTTTTCCATTCCGATCCAGTTTTTGTGTCGTTTTGCTTCGTTTTTTCGTCCTTTTCTTAGTTATCCGTTCCTGCACAACACAATTAGCAAAACAAGCATATATTTGGCATTTTAAGTCCGTTTTTGGTTATTTTAGCTCGTTTTTAAAGGTAAAAGGTATGTGTAATTAAGCACATACCACCCATGCTTGATCGACAATTTCTTTCAAATGATTAATGTTATTCGTCATGACATTGTATGCTTGTCTACTTTTGCTTATTGATTTTGACACTGGTAAGAAATCGATGTTTTTGAAAATATTTGGTTTTGTTTTCACAAATGATTTTCTCTACATTTTCTTTCTTATTTCATTTGCTTGTGCGAATTGAATTTCATAATGATGAGTCGGGGGTTTAAATATTTCATAAAGACTATTTAACTTTGTGTAGTCAAAAGGTTTCACTAAGTCTTTATTCAATTTTGATCGACTCTCGTTAATCAATAGTCAGAGTCCTCTTCCCTAGTGGGGACGAGTCGTTTTGCAGGATCAGATTGTTATGGTGGATCGCATAAAACAGGTTTTCTCATATTGAGCCTTTTTGAGGGTACAATGGATATGCAAAGGTAAGTTCTTCCATTAAATGTAGGCATTTTGGGTGCTAACATATGAAAGTGATTGTATTGATAGACTCCTTTTGTAAACAATATCGATTCAAAAACTTTAATTGGTTATCCATTGAAAATCATTTTGTCAATAACTTTTCTTCCTTAAGCTTCATATCCGATACGACCTTTTTTATTCTTTCTTTACAAGACCTTCGTAATGTGACTTTGTTAAAAGACTCTGTATTGACTAAACTCAATCTGTGTTTCTCTTAGACAACATACAATTTCTAATAGTCTTTTAACTTTAATAACCTTCATTATGTCAATTTCTTTTTGAGCTAATAGTCCTAGAGTTTCATTTAACTTATTTTCAAGTTTGTCATAAGTCCAACTGAACAATCATTAAAGGCCTTGAACCTCTCAAACTCAGTCGGTTTTATTTTGACGTGCAACTAAACAACTATCCGAAATACTATAAGATTCAATAGAGTTTCGACTAGTTTTCGCAAGAATAAGATATTGCACTCAGTAATTCTTGAGTCATGTTGCATTTGCTTTCCTTAATGCTTTTGGAATCTTTTATTTTTCATCGACATCAAGCTTTAAATTAGCAATTAAATTAGTAAGTGAAACACCGCTCATACATCACATTCTAACATCATTTTGTATCATCCTGAATATCATTATCACACATATCCGGTGAATCAGGAATGACATTACTATCACCCGTTTCTCCACTGCCATGTGTTTAGTAATGATTCAGATTGCTCAACAAAATGTATGTCATGGCAAACACATTATGGTCAGTATTGAATTGTACCTATTCGTACATGGCTCAGCGCAGAGCCTGAGTCTGCATTAGGAACCTCCTGGATCTTTTCCATGTAACTGTAATGGCTTCAACTCTTGTTCATCAATTTCTTCATCCGTCTGCGTAGCTCATTCAATTGCTTTGCTTGAAGTTGAACACCTTTCTCAACTTGTTTACAACAACAACATCTTTTCTTATAGATACATGGAAGTCTTTAACCCCATTTTGCTTCTCTGCATTCCATAGCATAATGACCAATTTCCTTGTAGTTAAAACACTGTAGCCCGACTGTTTGCACCTACTTGACCACCTACAGTTTCCTAGCCCCAGCGAAAACATTTACTGCCCTCTGATTCCCAAACTGTCCAGTCAGAGGTCATTATCTTGTACCTAGGAGTAGTAAACCACATTCCTTGTTTCTGTTGTTTGAGGAACTCTGAGGTTTAGTTTTTTCGTAGTTGTAGATTTTCTTGAAGTACTTTTGCAATAGAGCCAAATTTTCTGCATGTCTTATATCTCTCTGAGCTTGTTTCAGGATCACCTGTCTTCTTCAGAAACTGAACTTAAATGGTGGTGTGATTGGTTGCTATCTCTTTGGCCTTTGAAATCCTTGTAGATGCATGAGATCTGGTTGGAAGTGAAGCTTGATGTTTGTGCATATGATTTGTGAGGTTTTGATGATGATAAAAGTGGGGTGGGGGGGGGGGGGTGGTGGGGAGGGTCCTCTGAAGTGTTTTGAGCAGTAGCAACAAGTGCTAATGGGTTACATTCATTTTTTCTTGGCCATTCTTGTCAGCACGAAAGTTCATTAACTTCCTTTTGGCATTGTTTCAAATGTCAAAAGAGTTTGTGATTATGAAACGTCATCCAACTGGTTGTTCTTGACAAATGTACAAAATCAAGAACCATGTCTGGTTGAAAATTTGTTTAAAAAATTGAACATTGACTTGCATCGTAGCAACTGTTAAATTGTTTCTAATCATTTCATTCATCATCGTGTAAAATCTTGTGTAGTAAGACTCAATTGTTTCTCCATCGCGTGAGAGTGAATTGACCCAATTCCCAAAAATAAGTTTTTGTCTGACATCTTGAATATTGAGTATTCACCTGTTGATAGCCTTCGATGGCTTCCCACATTTTCCTTGACTGTCTGAGATGCATCCAACAGTTAGTATAATTTTATCGCCAATTCCAGTCAATAACAATGAATCGCTTCTTTTTCTGATTCAAAATGTAGCTCTGTTTTCAGGAGTATCATATTCATCAACTTGTCTCGACTGTTTTGTTTGTTCAAGGAACTGCTGGAGAAATACTCTGTGTCCAGGAATAACAACTGGTGTATGTGACAATATTGGAATGTAAGGACCTTTTAGAATGCACTTATCGTAAGGCATCACCATTTGGTTCTTGTATCAATGTAATCGTAAGAACTCGGGGGTGATCGCATAGAGCATATTGTCCTGCTGCAAAGCAATTGGTGGACGATCCTAGAACCAGCTGCATTATATGTTGTTTATGCATTTGATTGCGATTGTTATAGGAAGTTACAATTTGGAGTTGTCTGATGAATGATTGAAGAATTATGAAGTGAAAAATGATTGAAGGATCTTAAGTAGAAGTGTTGTGATTTGAAGTTTGGTGGGAAAAAGAAAGCACTAAACGTTCCACGGGGATTTTACAAGTCTATGATTAAAACCGAGAAAAGAATTGTGTCTTTCGCGAGATTTTACAAAATCAATAGAAAACCGTGAATGTTAATTGATTTGGATTAAGGTTTGTTTGTTGTGAATTGAATGTCTTGAAAGTTTAAATTCCTAAACTGACATGTTTCGCTTGCAAGAGTGCATATTTCGCTTGGCTTGAAAGAAAAATTTTATATTTCGCTTTGCTTGGAAATTTCGTATTTCGCTTCACAATTTACACATAACGCTTTAAGAAACTGAAACCTGCAATATTTCGCTTGAATATGAAACATATTTATCGCTTGTAACTCAGATGTTGCATGTTTCACTTGAAATTCACCAAATTTCGCTTAAAGGCAAATCTTGATCATGTTCGTCTTGAATTCAATCCTTCATGTTTCGCTTGATTTGCATATTTCGCTTCAGTTAACAAAATATTAATGTAATAGTGTCTTTTCTATAAATTGTAATATTTCGCTTGAGCTAACCGCATAATTCACTAACAAACATAACATATTATCGCTTGAACATTTCCTGCAATATATCCTTTAAGAGAACGATACATATTTCTCGTTGCGGATAACACCTGCCATATTTCGCTTGAGGTCACTTCGAGTGAGGACCACTTTTACTACCAAAAAAGATGTCCCTATCTTTTAAAGCACAAATTGTGGATCTATGTTCCCTTTGTTTTGACCGGTGTGGACCACAAAGGAATAAGCAAAAACACAAATAAGCCACAAAAATAAGCTCCTAAATAAGCTTGAATAAGCCAATGATAATAGACTAAAAACTATCCTTGTAGCTTATATAATCATGAAAGTGGTAACAATAGGAGGATTTAGAACAAAGTGTATCAAGGAGTCCGCAGCAAACCAAACCAATAAGCCCAAAATATTTTTGATCGTGAGCTATTTTTTCAAATACAGCCACAAAAATTTTGAGCTATTACCGAAAAATTACTCACTATAAGGTGTGAGCAAGTGAAAGCAAGAAGTTGAATGAGCAAAACAAACCATTAAGCCCCAAAATATTTAAGATCCTTGAAAGCTTATTGAAGCAATAAGCCACGAAAAATAATCTATTGAGCTTATTGAACCACAAAACAACCACGATCTACCCGAGGCTCTTGATACCAAATATCGAAATCTAAATAATCACTTCCACTTCAAATATGAATAAGAAAATAAAGCTATGAAGATGAAGAGAAGAATTAGTAAGAGAGAAGCTAGAGAGAAAACCTAGAGAGAAAAAGTGGAGGTTTGATTAACTAGCACAAACACAAATGAACCAGAAACAACCCTCTCACCACACATGGAGAGGGTTTATATACCCTAATTTGGCCGGGTCCGGCCTTAAAAGGCTTAGTGGTTCGAGGGTTTGTCTTGGGTTGGGCTCGAGTTTACTTTGGCTTTCCCCCGATACACGTGACCTAATAGATTACATTAAATGAGCCCAATACCCGTTCTAGCCTATTACAACATTTAATATATAAATGACCGAGACCTAATATTCCAAATGAACGAACTTCTCGTTCGACTTAATATTTTTGAGGTTAACAAGCTCTTTTAGTAATTTGAAGTTGAACATAACGTTTATGAGTTCATTCTGTCTTTTGCAAGTGTTTATTTAAATTTGCTATTAGATTGACTACTTTAGGTCTTTCGGGTCTGTCTAAAGGTTGATTCAGTTTAGTTAGCATTCTATGCCTTTAATTATTCAAGTAATATATTTATAAGTTTCACTTTTACTAGTCAACACGGGTGTACAAAAGTCAAAATGAATTAGGATGTGAACACAAATTATGTTGCATTTGACATTTAATAAGTCATGTCTGACCACATACTAGTAGAAGCCCATATGCAAAATGGAAAAACAAATAAGTTTTACTAACCATAATTAAGTTAAATATCCAAAAGAAAAAAAAGAACAACCACATCCCAGCAGTGTTGTAGGCAACCCATACAGAAGCAAAAGATGAACCTACACCATCTTCACAAACACCCGCACAAGCTTCACAAACACAAACTAAAGTTCCTACAACATCTTCCTTTTACCTTTCCTCCTTACATCTGAACTTCCTCCAACATCTCCTTTGGCTTTTTTAATTTCAAATTTCCTATTCAGAATTTGCTGCCAAGTTTTAACAGCTGCAAGGCCTAAAGCGCAATTCATCACTGGAGGTGGCCTTTTTATTAGAACAAGAAGAGTTGTAGAGGTTGACCCTGTTCTAGGTGTTGTAGGTGCAAGATGTTTTGACCTTGATTTGGATTTTTTAGGTTTGGTGATTGCTGCATTTCTAGAGCTTGACCTTGGTCTACCTTTATAAACAGTCATATGCTCATCTAAACTTAAATCATCATACCATTGTAAAATACCTGATGGAATAGTAGATTTTTTTGCTTTTAAAGAGCTTGACCCTTATTTACCATGAAAAGCTTTTTTTCGCTTGGGTAGATTTAGACCCTGGTTTACCTTTAGAACCTTTTTTTTTGTTCCCAAGTAGAATCAGAGCTATAAGTATCCTCAGAGCTTGACTTTAAGGTATCATCTAAGGTAGCTTGAAAATGGTTATGATCAGAGCTTTCATCAGAGGTATCTTGAAAAGGGTTATGATCAGAGCTTTCATCAGAGGTAGCTTGAAAAGGGCAATGATCAGAGCTTTCAGCATAGGTAACTTCAAAAGGGTTATGATCATAGCTTGTGTCTGATTCAATAATTATGACCCCTGCAAATAAGATATGATTGGTAAAGTTAGTTTCCAAATCTACATTGCTTCAATTCAGCTTATTTCTTAAGGTACATTAA